>VZSZ01003297.1:591323-633791 GCA_013398815.1 Ibidorhyncha struthersii | reverse complement strand
AGCCCCGAGCTCGGCACCGGGGAGAGCGCTGGGCTGGGGGCGACGGGCCTGCGGCCGCGGGCTGCCTGTCCCTCCCGCCTTCCCTCCTCCGCACCTGTTGGCGCCGTCCGCGGAGCTGCCACGGCGGCAGGGGAGGAGCGGCCGCGCCGCTGCCGGCAGCGGTGAGGGGGTACCCGCCCGGCGCGGCCTCACACCCGCCCCGGCGGCTTCAGCGAGCCGGGAGCTTTGACCTCCGATATCTCGGCTGCCGGACAGCCCGGAGGAGCCTTTTGTGCTTCTTTCGAAGAATTTGAAATAGCTTAAGAAGTAGTATAGCCCTTCCTCCCCGCGCCCCTCCAAATTCCCTTGAGGATTTGACTAATTTCTCTCTCAGCATCTCGGCTGGGGGGTTAATTCCTGCACCAGCCGGTGTTTTCCTGAGGGGCTGCTTCTCCCAGGCGCTATGTATACGTACACGCAAGTTTGTTCCAAGCCCTCAGTCTGGCTTATTGTCTGCACACGCGTTTGTTTAAATGCGTATCTTGGAGCTTAAAGATAGGCAGAGGTATTGCTGATAAGTTTACAGTTGTTGCAGAAGTCATCTGTTTATTTAGGTGGTGGTCTTCTTGCCCAAAATGAGTGGAAATCTTGTTGCCACACGTTGCTTTCCACTTTATCAGCAGTTTGTGTTTCTCGGCATCCCAAGATGTGTTTAGAGTACCAATGTTGTAATCTGCTTTTGTCAGTCTTCTTAACCGAGAGTCATAAGAAATGACCATCGGTCATGAAATGCCTCCTCCTTTCACGTTCAGTGCGGGATACTGCTCAGGTGTCTGTACTGGAGGATGATTTTGGTGACCTACAGTATGCAGGAACCAGAATAATTTTTTTTTTCTCCAGGGAACTCATGCAACTTCTGATATGATGTCATTCTGAAAACCAAATACTGCAGGCTTTTTTTACAACTTGCAGCTTCGTGTGGGGATCTGTGTGGCTTTTAGACATCTGAACAAAGTTATGAGCTCCGTAACAACTTCCATGTACTTTTTGTGTACGTTTTCACCTTTGACATTGTGTTACGTGATAGTTTGGTTGTAAGGCTTCTTGCACATTATTTAGAATTGGGATGTAAACTTTTTCTAACCTCCAGCTTGGTTCAGTATAAGCTGGCTGCTTTTGATGCAGTTTGCGGTTGTGATGAAAGTTAATATTTCCTACTCTAATTGTGGTTACAGTGGTCAGTCTTGGCTGTTTAATAATAAAGCATGATTATTTTTTTGCTTCAAAAGCTTTTGCGGAAGTAACTATGCTATTACTTATGTATATTTTATAACTTGCAGAGACAGTTATGCCAGCAAAAGCCCCAATACTGATATAACTTTATTTTTAAAAAATAATAAAATCCAGAAGTTTGGTAACGCAATACCAAATATAAGATACAGGAGTTTTAATGTTGCTAGCAATGAACTTTTTAGCTTAGATGTGTGAATTGTAACTTAGCCCTTAAATCATAGGGCGGCTTTAGGAGTCAAATATATTGTGGGTTAAGGGCTGTACTGCGGAGTTCACAAATAATAGTAAAGTTAAAAAGCAGTGCAGACTTAGCAGGTTTGCAATGGTTCCTTTAATATTGTGTTGCGTTGTTAATATACTTTGAAGTGGGTATGCTCTGCATATATCATGTTCTGTGTAACTTTTGGTGGGTTTTATCCTGGTGTGAATGCATTTTAATAGGTATTCTCTGTGTTTCTTTATTACGTCTGTTTTATGATAACTTGGTTATAATGAAATTGAAATGTTGCAACTGTTATTTCTTATGAACCTATTGTAAGTGATGACAATTTTTTTGACCAGTATTTGTGGTTAGCTATCGTTTGTAGCATACTCTAAGTGTTCCTGTTCTAATGTGCCGTAAATTGTGTTTATGTGAAAAATGGCTGTGATGTAACTGGGGACGCTCAATGTGTTCAGGCTACTAGTAGCATGGAAGAAAATCCTGAAGCAGCACTTTGAAAATTAAGCCCTTCTCCAAAGTCTTCAGTATTTAATAATTCCATGCTGTACACTCTGAATCATGCTACTTCTGTCTTGTACACGGTTCAAAACTTGTTTTTACAGCTTAATTTGGACACCTGTTGTTCATAGTTTTATAAAAATAAGTTCACAGTTGTGGAGTACTTCCTGAGGTCTGTCGTTTGGTATCTTATCAACTCAAAAGTAAATATTGAATGAAGTGTAAAGATTAACATCATCACTTACTGTAACTAGAGATCAATGTATAAGAAAAATATAATGTATGTTTTGCAGGTTCAAGAAAACTCCCCAGCTCAACAAGGAGGACTGGAACCTTTCTTTGATTTCATCATTGCCATAGGACACACTAGGCTTGTAAGTCTCAAATGCTTTTATTTTATTTTATTTTTTTTCCCCTGCGTGAAATATGGGTGTTGTAATGATGCAGGGTACAAGCCAAAGCTGTTGCAGTAAAGAAAGCTTTTCACACTGGACATTGTATGTGGCATTAGAAAGGTAAAGTAAAACTTGGTGCTGTTCAAAATCTCTTCTCTGGCTGGATCCAAATTTGAGGAAAGCATTTTATTTCTCCCTTTAGTCACCTTTACTTCTTAATAGATTAACACAATGTTTATGATATTACTCATTCACGCATATTTTCTGCCACAAGGTGAATATTGAACTGGTGAGTCAATGGTAAGAGCTCAACATTTGTTTAAACAAACTTGTTTCAACATTTGATAAAATATGAAAAAGAAAGATAACCTGTTTTGCTTATACTTTAAGACAGAGAACGCAGTTGTTCTATGCTGAGGTACGAGATGAGAGTTGAGTTTTGGTTGTGTGGGGTTTTTTTTCTTCCAGCTTTAAAAGGCTTGCAGGTTTGCTTGTATGCTTCACCTTAATGCTGAATTAATTAATTCTGTCTTGCTTTTGTTAGTGGATGTGTCTTTCTGGAAGTGATTGTTATCATGGTAGATTTTGGTGGAAGATCATGTAACATGACAGAAATAATGAGGATTCTCTAAGCTGCTCCCAAATAGTCTGTCCTTTCACAGTCAATTTGCAATGACTTTGAAGGGTTACTGAATAAGGACTGCAATCAGAGGCATGAAGTAAAACGTTGCTGCTTATTGTTAAACTACATAGTTGAGATCTAACATTGCTGATATTGTTTAATAGCAGTTAAGAACAAGAATTAAATGATGAAATGGCGTAATAGTAAGAACTTATGTAAAGGGATATGAGCTGACAGTACTGACCTCTTTCTAATAAAAGAAAATTGAACTGCTGGGACCAATCATGAAACTCGGAACCTAAACCTTGATGGTTTTGATTCTTTGTATTCAAATTCTGCCACAGGTGTGCCATCTATGTTACAGTGCAAATAGAAATGATGTTAATTGTATATCTCTTTCTGTGCTCTACAGAATAAAGAAAACAATATGTTGAAAGATCTGCTGAAGGCAAATGCTGAAAAAGCAGTGAAGCTGGAGGTGTATAATATCAAAACAATGAAAATAAGAGAGGTGGAGGTGATCCCCAGTAACATGTGGGGAGGACAAGGCCTTCTTGGAGCCAGCGTGCGGTTCTGCAGTTTTCAGGGAGCCAATGAACACGTGTGGCACGTTTTGGTGAGACAGAATCCTTTGGTGGCTCATTTGTGTTCGTAGAACCTTGTTTTAAAGTGTAATGTTTAGAAGTAACTTGGATGTAGAAGTACAATACTGAAATCACACAGAAGAAGGCAACAGTCTTGAGCTATTTGCAGAGGGACGTGTAGTGGGTGACTGTTAGTCTTGCCCGTTGCTATGAAGAAAACTAACTCCATCCCAACCATCCCACTCTGTTCCTATCCCAGTCAGTGTGTGATGGGGAGATTCATCTTATGTTAAAGAATCAATGGCAAAAGCAAAAAAGATTCTGGCTCGATAGGTGTCTCTGTGTTGGCTAAACTTCATCCAAGTAATATTAATGTTGCAAAAAGCACCAAAATATTATTTTAAAATTAAGAGAGCGAGCAGAAAGAGTAGAAGAGCATAGGAAAGACTGATGCGATATTTTATTATGTTTGTCGTTGTTTAAATAGATAAATGCAACTTCTCAACATGTTCAGAGTATCTCATTTTGAATTGGTAGTATCTTGGTCTTTCTTATTCAGCATGTTTCACCAGGTGTAGACTGTTCAAGGACTTCATTCTGTTTATGGGACAAAATAGTTCTTTTTTTTTTTTTGGAGTTAGCTTTCCTTTTTGATTTTTGGGGTACTTTATCCTGCTGTGAGTACAGATGACACATGTTGTTCTTCCACAGGACGTTGAACCTGCATCTCCTGCAGCTCTAGCTGGTCTCCAGCCGTACACTGACTACATTGTCGGATCTGATCAGATTCTTCAGGAGGTAGGCTGCATGTTCCTTCAAGCAGCGATCGTCTTCATGCCTGCCAAGTGTATGTTGTAGGGTTTTGGGTTTTGATAAATCTAATTGTGTGTATAGCAAACGTATGGGGATAGTTTTTTAGGATTTGGGGAGTTTGTGACAATGTTGATGACATGATGTTTATGACAAATTCTTTATGGTTGAGGTAAACATTATCTTTGTTTAATGTGACAATAAAAAATTTGCCCTTAAAGATCAAACTACACTAGTGAGTTTAATGTGTCATTGGGTTTTTAATATCCCATGTTGAAGTTAATAACGGCGTAAAATGCTAACTTGCTTCCAGCCCCTTGTCTTACACATTTGAGTAATACTACTACTTTCTTTTTTTCTTAGTCAGAGGATTTCTTTTCACTGATTGAATCCCATGAGGGGAAGCCACTGAAGCTGATGGTTTATAACACTGAAGCAGATTCCATTCGAGAGGTAGTTGTGACTCCCAATGGAGCTTGGGGTGGAGAAGGAAGGTACTGATCTCCGGACAGTCACTACCTGATGACAGGTTATATACTCACTGTAAATGAGCTCCCATTAAGACTACTATTATTATTGATTACAGCTTGTTGTTTTCAAGCTAAGCCTTGTCTCCTTACACTTGCCACACAAAACTGTTTGTTTTTTTGTAATGAAAGAGCTGAAACCAATGGCTATAAACCTGTGTTGACTTCCCCGGTAGCAGTTTCACTAGTTATGTTCTCACAGTGAAACATTTGGTTAACACAAGAACAAAATCCAGATTGGATCAGATCATATATTTTGTAAAGATTTTAAAATAATCAACTGAAAGCTAAGCTACATACAGCTAAATGTCAATTGCAGAGTGCTCCTTGAGTACTGTAAGTAAGTTAAGTGATTCTTGCAGGTAGGTATTTCTTGCTATAGATTAAGGACTCAAGCTCTTTTTGTTTTAGAGAGTCAAAATTTAAAATGCTTACTAGCTTTGTTAAGAACACCTTTTTTCATGTCTTGTTTTACTTTTCTTTTACAGTTTAGGATGTGGTATTGGATATGGGTATTTGCACAGAATTCCAACACAGTCCCTAGTATCGAAGAAAAAGCCAGAAAGCAAACCACCTTCGCCCTTACCAGAAGCTGGAACTCCTGTACCATCTACTAATGGTTACACAGAGGTATGTAAGAAATAAGTTCACATCTCTGGCACGTTCTCTGGAGTTTCAAAAATTTCTACATGTTGAAACATCCATAATACAGTATGTTTGAGTACAGCATACGATTTTGCTTGAATGAAATAGAGTTACGTGAAGGAAAAGCGAGAGCTGATGATGCTGAGCAGATGACAGATCACCAGTGTTGGCTGATTATTAATTTTTGCCAGATATTTTCTTCATTTTGAAAACTTGCATACTACAGCTGTATTAGTCAATGAGAATCACGTTAGAAGAATACCCTGCTCACTAGGAAATACAATACACCTACAAGAAGTAACTATGGACTGGTCTTCTAAGAACTTACTGGCTCTAAAAGGCTACATTGGAAATTGTCCTAATCGGTGGCTTGACTGTCGGTTTTGGCATCATAGGTTCTCTCTGAGTTGGTGTACTTGGAGACTGAGGCAGAATGCTTTCATAGGAATGTCATCTTCAGGTGAAGCTTTCAATATAAAAAGATGCTTCTCCTTCTTCCTGTGTTATTCCAGACTCCGTTATTGGCACCTACTTCTCAGAGCGACAACTCTGAAACAGTTATGAACTTGGATCATTCCACAGATCAAGAAATGAGTGGTTATTCACCAGAGAGCTCACTTTCTCCTCCTCCCCCTCTCCAGAGAGTTATGGATCCAGGTATATTTTCTTAAGTGCTTTTTTTTCAGTAATTATTTAGAGGACATCTAAGTAAATTAATAAGGTTTAAAGAAGTTTGAGACTTAAACGCAGAACTACGAGCATTGGTGGTTGTTTTCCTTAAAGTTTTTTTGACTTCACTGGATTTCAGAGCTGTAGAATTTGGGTAGTGTGAGCCTGACTGGGGTTAACATTAAGCAGAAGTCTTTCTGCTGACGCCACCTAACTTTTAGGTTAAAATTATTTGCGTTTAGCAGGGAGGGGACTTTAGTCTGGATAGAACAAGTCTTTTTGAATCAAGAATTTTGTGTTACATCTAAAACAGTACTGTAATTGCTTTCTCCTTCAGGATTTCTAGACATGTCTGGTATTCCATTTCCTGAACTCACTGACTTAACAAAAGCGTCCAATGCATCTTCATCTGCCTCCTTCAACATGCCAGCAGCAGAAGCTTTAGTAGGCACTGAAAAGTCAATGTCGAACAATGATGCTTCTGCTTATTTTGGTGAGTGTCTTCAAGGTTTCCTTTAGGCCTCTGTCCTCATTCCGGCTCAACAGTATCATGCTTTTTGGAAATAAGCCAATTTAAAGAAAAATCAGAAAGGGGATTGGCTAAAATGGGATGGAAAAAGCAGCAGAAATCAGGTGTAGAAGTGGACAAAACCCAACAGGCTTTTTTATAAGTTTACAGAATCTGTGTGTCTTTCATCAAATGAAAATGTTGATGATCCAAATTAAACTGACCTTAAAAGTAGCTATTTCTAAAATCAGCGTAAAGAATTTTTTTGTACCATAGGCTTGTATTCACAATTGTAAAGTGAAAACAAAATTGCAGTAATTTTAATAGTGACTTTTCCATTTAAAAAGTGAAAAATCTTCACATTACGGATGCCTTTCCCTTTTAAAAGAGTTGTGGGTAAGAGTTGTAACACAAATAAAACCTCTCTAGCATAAGAATACAGCAGACCAAATGGCTCGTGGACTCTTAAGAACCTACTTGCGCCATCAGATTTTTTTGGATTTGGGGGGGACCTGAGCAAACAGAGCCCATATATTTGACAGTTGTGAAGTTGGTGATGTGCCTGTACAAGGTATCTCATTCAAGCCGATTTTCTAGACGTATGGTAACCAGAGGCACTGTCTGTTAGCCTGAGAGGTTTTGTTTTTTTACAAACTATTTCTGTTTTCCAGAAAATGCCGCAGCTTTGGACCCTGCAGACATAACCACGTATTCTGAAGGTGCAGTCAAGCAGCCCCAGTTGGACAACCTACTGCCTTCAATTCCATCTTTACCTCCTTTTGCTCTTCCTAATGAAATTTCTTCAAAAACACTAGGAACTGATCCCAATAACCAAGAAACAAAGCTGCTGTTAAACAGTACTGAGAGCTCGTTAACCCCTTCTCCGGTGAAACCAGATGATGAAGCTGCATGTGAACAGAAAGAGGAAGAAACTGCACAAGATCATGAGTGAAAAGGATGCTGCTTTTGTTTACAGACTGCCGTATGCTGTAATACTACAGCTTGGAATATTTTTCTGATCTTGAAAGAATTACAGCCATTCTATTTTGTTAGTGTAGACAATATTATAAAGGAAATCATATGAAATACATATCCTATTGTCTTTTCCAATCATTGTTTAATGGATTGATCCGTGTTCAAGCTTTGAATGCTGTCCAAAATCACCAAATAAATGGAGAAATTAATGCAGAAACAAGTTGGACGCTGGCAAAATGTCAAGTTCCTGAATTCACTTTTGCCTACAAGTGCTCCTGAATGTATTTATGAAGGCACTCTGTCTAAACACTGACACTTAATAATGATTTTCTCAGTATGATTGATGGCACTAAAAAAATAATTATGGTTTTGACTTGCTAGAAAGCTTTTTTAATGGTACACCTCAGTTAGACAGTTCTGGTGACTTTCAAGGCATTTCTTACCCCAAGATATCTTTATCCCTACTTACTACTCTGCAAACTGTTATTTTTCTTGTTTTAGAGTCCCTTATCTGCTACAGTTGTTCACGTACCTTCTCTATACCTCCTTTTGCAGGAAAGGAAGTACCATATGGTTTGAAGTTGGAGCATATAGATAGGACAAAATCGTGTTGGTGGGTCCTGTCATTCACTTCAGCTCTTCAATGGATCATGTGGTGGTCTCACAGTTTATTTAAAAAAAAAAAAAAANTAAAAAAAAAAAAAAAAAAAAAGAGGGGTGGAAATGATGATGGTTATTTGAAACAAACTGAAGTCAAAGATGACCTTAAGTCAAGCCCATGTGTTTTCAGGGTGATTGACCTTTTCAGTGGAGTTGAATGATCCTGGATTCTGTAGTGACAGAGAAATAGCTTTTCTTTAGTTGTGCTTTTCTATGTACCCATTTCTGTTTTTATACAAGTCCTAAGTTTAAAACATGGGGATGGAATGTGTTAGTGCAGCAATAGCTATTGCTTTCTTGTTTTGTTTGCATTTGTCTTCAAATAGGTTCTGAGTGTAATAGCAAACATGAAATGAACAATGAAAGAAATATGGGTGTTTGTATACCCCTCAGGGCAGTGATTTATCACAGAATTTTAAAGCTGCTGATTGGGAATGAATTCACTATAGCTGGTACGGTTCCTGTGGGGAAAACTTTCCATAAATTTAGAGAATGGGGTATAAGGGTAGGTGCGTGTTTAAGCGATAAACTAGAGTATACTTATTTAGCACAGTATTGTTTAATTTCCTTTCCTCTGCCCTGTCTCCTGATCTGTTTCTGCATTGTGTGTGCCCTACAGAGGTCAGTAAGCAAAATGACTGACTCGGCTGAGATTTGGTGACAACTTTGAGTCTGGGGCACACAGATTTGCCCGTGAGAGCTCAGCATCGGTGAGTGGGTGCAGGCGAAGCTGCAATGCAAGAGAGGGCTGCAGATGAAGTACATCCTTATGTAAAACCTGTCCTTTATAGTCTTTCATCTCTGCTGTTAGTCTTAAGTACTGTTTTCGCATAAGATATGGCAGTTCTGAACAGGATGGTCAAAATATCTTTTGCTTTAAAGAAGACTGCGTTAAGCCCTAACTACAGGTAGTAGAGTTAAGAGATTCGTAATCATGTGTTAATAGTGAACAGTTTTTTTTTCCTATATTGCTAATTTCCTCTTTTCTTCCCCCAACTGACTGCTACAAGGGTAAACAGCCAAACACTAAAAATGAATGTAATTTAAGCTATGGGCAAGTTTTGGTCTCAGAGCCTGAAGACATCTGGGTGATTTATTTGTTTGGGTTTTCTTCCATGCTGTACTGTAAGCACCCTTTAGAAATTTAAGAGCCAGAAATGTCAAAACTCAATACTAAGTTTCAGATGTCACAGTAATAAATGGCTTAGCACTTTGGGCAGTCTGTGTCCAGCCTACTTTATGTTAATTGGCCCTCGGAAGGGGAGGTGGGGAGCAGGTTTATATTTATGAAGACTTGATTTTTTTTTTTTTGTAACATCCAATCGAACAATGGTCTAACATACCCATTTAGAAAACCAGATAAAGTTAAACCTCTTGCAGTAGTACATTGTATTCTCCTAACCTATAACTATCATTTAAATGAGGTGAACAGTTTAGCCTCCTCAGCAAATTCCTTTTCTCTTGTCAATTTGGAAGTTTTCCCTGCTGCAACAGAGAGAGAATGTACTCTTTTAAGCATGGGTGCAGAGCCGTCCCCTCCGATACAGGCTCTGTGCATTTGTGATTTATCTCACTACTGCTGCCACCCTAATTTGAGGAAAATTCAGGAAGGGAATGACCAGGTACTACTGCCAAAAGAGATGTACCTCATAAGGTCTGTGAGGATAGGCCAGTTCTGAAATAACAAAAAGTAGTAAGTATTTTATGTTGGGCTGAAACAAGTAGAATGGCTGTGGAAGACAGAGCTATCTTTGAGTGAAGGGGCTTGAATGGTCCACTTTCGTATTTGGGATTTGAAACCAAGAAAAACCCCAAAAATGCAGCCAACCAGGAGCTGTCCCAAACAGCTACTGTGTCCAGGTAGGCAGGAGAGCACTGTTATTACCTTGTTGCTTCTGTGAGGGCATCTCTAAACCCGACAGTGATAGTGCCCTGCCTGACACAAGCAGAATGATCTCAGTAGTGTCACGAGGAGGGCAAAACAAAGGGAGGAGGATGTCACCTTAGAGTGCCTGGATGCAGTGGTTTGGTGGGGCCAGGCACAATAGGATAAGCTTCCAGACCAGAGCTGCTCTCTAATGTTAGCAGTCAATGCTGAGGGTGTGAGTCTGGCAGACATTAAACCCAAAGAGGCTGCCGGGAGCTCAAACGTTAGAGCAAGGATCAGGCCAAGTTCATCTCTGCTGAGCCCTGCCGAGCACTTGGGTGCTGGTGGTGGTTAAACACTGGCTGGGTGCTCAGAGAGGCAGTGGGACCTCCACCCACCCAGATACACACAGCTCTACTCAACAAAGGCCAGAGCAACTTAGGATCAGAGAGTCATCTAGGTTGGAAGGGACCTTTAAGACCATCGAGTCCAACCATTGACCTAACACTGCCAAAACCACCTCTAAGCTATGCCCCCCAGCACCACATCTAACCTGTCTTTTAAACACCTTCAGGGACGGTGAGTCCACCACTTCCCTGGGAAGTCTGTCCCAATGCTCAACCACCCTTTCTATGAAGAAATTTTTCCTAATATCTACCCTAAACCTCACCTAGAGTAACTTGAGGCCATTTCCTCTTCTCCTGTCACTTGTTACTTGGGAGAAGAGACTGACCCCCACCTCTCTACAACCTCCTTTCAGGTAGTTGTAGAGAGTGATAAGGTCTCCCCTCAGCCTCCTCTTCTCCAGGCTAATCTAAATCTCCTCTGGCACAGTTTTGAACCATTCCCAGGTGTCCTATCACTGGATCCCAGGGAGAAGAGCTCAGCACCTCCCTCTCCACCTCCTCTCCTCAGGAAGTTGTAGAGAGCAATCAGGTTCCCCCTCAGCCTCCTTTTCTCCAAACAAGTCAAGCCCAAAGTCCTCAGCTGCTCCTCATAAGACATTCCTCCCAGCTCTGTCAGCGATAAGGTCTCCCCTCAGCCTCCTCTTGTCCAGGCTGGACAGCCCCAGTTCCCTCAGCCGCTCCTCGTAAGTCCCCCAGACCCCTCACCAGCTTCATTGCCGTTCTCTGGACACGCTCCAGCACCTCAATGTCTTTCTTGTAGTGAGGGGCCCAAAACCGAACACAACACTCGAGGTGGGACCTCACCAGTGCTGAGTACAGGGGGATGATCACTGCCCTGGTCCTGCTCACCACACTGTTCCTGATCAGACCCTGCCCCAGGTGAGGCAAACGTCAGCAGGTTGGACCGAGCCCTCCCTTTTGAAGTAAATGACTTTGGTCTTGGGAGCTTTGGACAGTAATAACCCTGTACCAGGAATGATCCTAACCCCCCAAAATCACGATAAGGAAATAAACATCCTGGAGAGAAACAAGCAAATCTCATTACTAACAGCACTATGGATGCTGAACTAATTACAGCTGAACTTGAATGTGTGAATGAATGTATTTAGTGTCTTTAAGGTGAAAAACTACTGGCAAGAACTGTTGAAATACCAAATTCAGGCAGAGATGACTTTGTTTCCCCTCCAACTTCCACAGCAGGCTTGACAATTTACTGAATCTTCTGCTGTACTACTCCCGGCTGTGATCAGAAGCTGCTCACCCAAATTGCCACACTTGACTGAATTCCTCTTGGCTGTAACTCAGAAATGCCACGGGAAGGAGGACTACAACACTGAGTGGAGATCACACCACTCACGTGTACTGATGGGCTTGAACGACGCATTTCCAGCTGCTCGGGGGTTCAGAATTTAATCTCACCAGGCGCTAAGGATTACCGCACTAAAAGGGGAAGCGGGAGACTTCAGCTATTCCAGCACCCCTCTGCTCCTGCACAGTGAATTCGGTGGAAACGGAGAGCAGCAGAGGCAGCCTCTGAGGGAGAAGCCTTGGATTCAGCGTTCCCCCCAGCACCCTTGCGCTTCTCCATCTTCCCCTAGAACTGGACAAGTATTTTCACCTCCAGGCAATTATGAAAGAACCCGGCACCACTGCCTCTGGCTGTTCAGCCAAAGCAGCTACAGGTTACTCTCTGCATTTGATTTCACTGTGCTAATTTGTTATTTCTTGGGCATTGCCACCAATGTCCACGCATCCTCCCTCTCTGCTTTTGCCTTAAGCAAACACTAATGTGCATTGGTTCTGCTGTAACGCAATTTCAAAGCGATTGTAGCTTAGAAACGTAACTAAAACCAAACAAAAAGTACCTAAGCAGTCACAGTCCCACGGAAAATGGCGAGAACAGTGTCACGGTACCCTCGGAGAGAGAACAGGCATGTCGCACCCAGTCTCTAATCAGTACCTCTGGTCTGCGTGATGTTTGTACAGCTGCTTACAGAAAAACCTCCACCACACAGTACAGGAAACTGATTTTAGTCAATCACTTTCTTGATATTTAGCTGCGCGTGTGCTGTTAACAGTTCTGTTACCTAGCGGGATGATAACTCCACTTGGCTCCATTCGGAAGCCATTGGCACATCTGCAAGTGTAAAATCACGTGCTTAAAGATTGATGCTAAATATCAAGTTCAATAAATTTCTAGGGATGAAGTCTGAATCAAACGGGACCTCTGCGAAGGAAAAAGTAATACCCTGGTGTAACGTACAGGCAAAAATTTGGAGTACTGTGACTGGATTCATGTGTTAAGTCACCCTACGCCTTCACCGTGGGCAAATGCGTTCTCCCTCCCTCCCTGGCACCTCCATGCTAATTCACCTTAGCAAACTGACCTCTGCAACTTCCCTCTCTCCCCCGAAGCAGCAGCGCTCAGATCTACGCCTTGAATAGAGACCCATGCTCCAGCTTGCGTGATGGGAACCATGGGAGAGCTGTGCTCGGAGCAGCCCTCCGCCCTGCTCTGCCCACAGCCATCCGAGGAGCGCGCCGTCAGTCCCCCAGGTGCCCCTCTCCCATGGAATATGAACAATCAAACTAATAAATCCAGAATCCTTTATTTTCCCACCACTTGGCAATGAGGTAGAACCACATTATCATCTCCTGCTTAGGGCTTATTTTGACTATTTTTTTTTTTTTTTTAGTATTTTTAAAAGTTAATGCTAAATCCTTCCAGTAGTTCTTCTCTTCCTAAAACGATCCTGCAACTCCTGAGCGCAGTTCTCCTGCGCTCAGTGCTACCCCACCTGAAGAGAAAAAAAAAAAATTGCCTGTCATAGACAAATTAAATGTTTTTCTGGCAGACAGGTTACACTACTAAATTTACAACTCCTTTCCATTATGAACTTGGAAATTAAAAAAAAACATCTACGAATCAATGACCTTTCCCATGATTCTGGCAAACTGGAACACTCTCTTTGTCCATAATGCCCCAATGAGATGGGACTCTCATTAACTCCTCACTGCTGTGCAGGGGCCTCTCCTGCACTTGCCTTCAGGACTCTTACAGACAGCACAACTCCAGAAAAGGCGACAGAAATTGAAAGACAGTAGCAAAAACCCCCTTCTCTCACTTGATACTCCATCCATGATGGATGCTGGGAGTCTCTGGGAACGCATCTGGTCACTGAATGATGGCATCCCCTCCAAGAGCAGCCCAGCTGACAGTCCCCACAGAAAACGCTTTGAGTATTCTGCATTTTCAGCACCAGGAAAGCCAGCCTTGCTCTCCCATGTGTCTCTTACAGCGCTATAACCTTTCCACCTCCAGAAAAGTCACAAGTCATCCCTCCATGGGTCACTTGTAGCCGGGCTGTCTTGTCTTACGCATCGGTTGTTAGCAAAAAACATGTTCACACTACAAAAGCACACACTGCCCACGCAAACAGCACTCCTCCAGCACATCCTGCACCTCTACAGCATGTCAGAGCTTCTATCCGAAGGCTGGCGTGCCTGCTAAATTCTTACAGCCAAGCACAGTACAAGATCACCTGAAAGGGATTTTGTTAAGGCACTGCCATTTCTTCAGCCATTCCATTACTTGAGGCTTCAGAGGACTCCGCAGTCCTTTGTAGTACAACCACTCAGTGGACACGGCTCAAGCTCTGGAACTGCATAACTGATCCAACACACAAAACAACTGGAAAATATTTTAACTAAAGCCTTTTATTCTATACAACTGTGAAACATCATTTACCCTTCTGGCATTGCAGACTCTTCTGTCAATCTTTCCTGAAACTGTGTTTCGGGATGGTTAGAAAGGGAAAAAAAAGAAGAAGAATTACAACCTTGGCTGATTTCAAACAAAATTACTGGGAGCAATTCCAATGTGTAACACAGGACAGCAAGACAACCAGAAAAAAAAACCCAAACCCAAACTCAAACAGTGCCTAGTGGAACAAGTGTAGACCCTTGTTATCAATAAATACAAGTCAGGACAATTTATCAATAAAAGTTACAGTTCCGTTCAACCATTTAATTCACAAGTATCACTAAAAATGTGTGGTTATAGCACAATTGTGTCAAACTGAGCATATACAGAAATTGGGATCGAAAACTGAAACTGACTCTCAAAAGACAGGGAAAAAGACACGCTAGCTTAGTTCTGAACCATATTTTTTGTTTAAGCAGTGAATTTGTGTAGCTAGGTTAAGAGTGCAGAAGGTAATGATTTGATTATTTTTTTAAAACAAAATAGGACAAAAAATACTTTACTTTTTGTTTGACCAATACAATCCCAGTAATATAATTTATTGGGACTTTCTTTAGGCCTCAACCTAAATCTTGATAGCAAGATACAGGAAGGGCAAGAGCATGTGTCTCCTGAAGAAACTCGAATAATATACTGCCCTTTGAAGGCACTTGTGCTTCTGCTTCAGACAAGAGTCATTTTTACACAATTTCTTTACGAGGATTTGTAATTTGTTCTGGCTACAAATGGTTTTCTGGGACAGCCCCACATTTTCTCACGAAAAGTTGAAACGCCTTTACCCCCTCCCCCCAATAAGTTAAACGCTATAAAAGATTACTATGAGTCTATGACAGTCACAGATTTTTAGAAATAACAGTGAAAAGAAGAATCGCATAAATCTATAACAAAAGAACAACTGCATATAAAACTTCGGAAAAGAATAAGTATTTTTATATCACGAATATGAAATCTGCTGAGAAGTTTCTAAAGTTTAACGTTATACACATGAAGTTATTTTCAGAATGGTCTGAAGTTTTAACAAAATGTCACATAGTTTTGGAGCACAGTTACCAAAAATTAGACTAGTGTGTCTTTAGAACACCTAGGACACAGTGCAGGAAGTAGTTATATATATTTACGAAAAAAAAAATTATTTCTTTAGGTTGCTGCAAAGCATGTTCACTCTGTTATGATGCACAGCATCATCGGACTGACTGCTACAATATTTATCTAGTGTTCTTATTCTGCATGTCAACAGCTCTCTAAAGCAACAATTGCATTGCAGTATTAAAACAAATCTAACGTTAACCCTTCGT
The DNA here is from genome assembly GCA_013398815.1 of Ibidorhyncha struthersii. Taxonomy (NCBI): domain Eukaryota; kingdom Metazoa; phylum Chordata; class Aves; order Charadriiformes; family Charadriidae; genus Ibidorhyncha; species Ibidorhyncha struthersii. The sequence goes on along the minus strand of VZSZ01003297.1, from coordinate 618,071 downwards.
TTGCAATTAAATGGGCCGATTCTTTCACATATGAAATACCTATTTTCTGTTGTTTTTCTTTTCCAAATTTCTTTAAGTGGTAATAATGTTTGGGTAACCCATGAGAAATCATTGTAGGAACTTTATGAATGGAATGTACTAAAAAATACCTCGTGTGCAGTTCTGAATTATATTGTGAACACAGCGACTAATATGGCTGAACCGATTTCGTATCAAGCATGAGCAGATGAGGATATTATGTTCTGGAAAAAGAAAAGCAAAAAAAAAAAAAAAAGGAGGAAGCAAAAGCCTGCACTGGATTATCATCCATTCTCTGTACACCTCACACAACACGAACCACTCGGGGACTTCCCATCTCATTGGCTGAGACTAGGACAGACTTTAGTTGAAGTCATACAGATTATTTTCCTCTATATTACAGGTCTATTAGTCACTTCAATTAAATGTATACTTTCCGTCCATACTGAGTCATTAGAAGTCTCATCTACCTTAGGGGTTCAGTGGGCTTCTATAGTACTACACTCGGAACCAGTACAGTATGGTCAGGTACATAAGTAACCATTTGGGTCCACCACTCCTTTCACGTAGATTTCTGCCGATAATGAAGTGTCAGATCACCACCACTCTTCCAAATGAAGTGCTTTACAGTTCGAAGGTCCATATTCGGATCCAAAACCTAAGCAGTAAAAATTCATCTTTTATTCCACAAATCTGCTAGACGGTCAGAAATTCAAAGCTAAACCGCTCTGGTTGGGCAAAACAATCGCACAGGTGAATGGGCATCAAAGACGAACCATGCAAAGGCTCAGATTTTTCAATTAGCAAGTAAACCTGTTGCATTGCTGAAAGATTTTTTACCAGTGTAGCATATAACTTCATATTACAACCACCTCCTCAATATTTAATCTTCGTGCACTTAATACACTTACTATTCATGGTTTTGGACAAATTTTAAACTCTGCTAGAAATGTAGAACTAAAACCATTCAAAAATGCTAGAAATGGAACTCTAGGGAATTGTATTAAGTCTGTTTGTTGAGTGTGAGTAATCCTACAAAGGTAACCCGTCAGAAGCAAATTAAACAGGCATACTATATAAATTATTCAATCCAGCTATCTGCAGCTGTCTGAACTTGTGTCAGCAGTCAGTTAATATGACGTTAAAATATCTACTGAGTTTTAAAGGTAACAACAAACCTATGGCATATTCCAAGCTCAGTATTCAGAAATTCACAACTGATTCAGTGCTAGATCTTGGTTTTGTTCAGAGGCTAAAACGCCGAAGTAACTTACCTGGTCCTGGCACAGAAGTTCAATCTTCTCCTCTGCTAGCACAGCAATGTCCTCCTCTTTTTCTTGTTCTCCTGCTTTTTCGTTGTTGGAAGAGCTAGTTGTCTGAGACTCATTATCCAAGTTTATGATTTTCTCATAGACGTGTTCCATCACTTTTCTCACCTGAAGCATATCACTGGCTGACAGTCGGTCTCTATATAAGGTAAGCAAAGTTTGGCAGGAAAAAACTTGAGATTATTATCTTCACAATACCCTATTTGTAGCAAACTATGCAAGTACACAGATAAGCTCTTTATAATATAAGTTTACTATTAAATTATCAGGATCATCCAGAATACCATGACCATAAGAGTTATTTATCCAGATTCACACAGAAAAGGGACTCAGGAAAGTCCAGAAAAGATATTCAGAAGACTGAATTAAAATCGAACCTTAGATGAAAAGTATTGTACGCAACCCTCTTTCTTTTAATAGAGAAGGGAATAGTAAGAGAAGGACAGAGGATGCGGAATAATAAAAGACGTAAGACAGAATATGCTTTTCACCCTACTACATTAACAGAAGGGCATTCTAAAGTAATAAGCAGCAGCAGTTTTTCCGCAAAGTACACAAAAAGTCTATGAAGCTCCTCTTTCACAAATTGCCTTTGATGTAAAAAATTCAACAAGACTCAAAGGAATTAGGCATTTGTGGAAAATACCCAAAACTGCTGCATATAAATGGTAAGCATATGGTCTATGACACTGACTTCATACCTGAGGACCTGCACTGATTTCTAACCTATATAGCTCCCAGCTACAGCTAATGCGATGGGCAGACTATCTTGTTTTGTACCTTTTCCTTTCAAAAAGCTATTATTCATCACAGTTAGAAATAAGAAACATAATATAAATATATATCATTAGTATATTTAAGTAATAATAATTGAAAAAATCAATAGTAATAAAAATGCAAATATGCATTACTTACTTCTTTAGAGTTTTTGCCCCTGATGATGAATGCGGTTGGAGGTAGAAGGGAATCTTATTGAATTTGGGCATATTTTTCTAGAAGGAAACACATGAAAAGTGTTAATTTAGCATAAACTGTTATCAGCTCCTATTTGCACCAGCTGGTATGTGAAGTATATTCAGCTCCTAATTATCAAAAACCAGGAGAGATTCTTAATCAACATAAGCACCACAGCCAACTTACAAATTACTCATACTCCTGAGATGCTTCCATTTAGATGATGCACATATATCTAGCTTTTGAATATAAATTATCATTTATTTCAAAGGAAATTAGATAGCATCAGAAGACCGCAGCAGTATGAAGAGTATTCTCTGTTCCTGAGCTCCACACTTGAAAAGGATACCAATTATGCACAGTGCTTTGAATTCTTTTTCTAAGACTTTCTGTCAAAAGAAAGTGAGCAGAAATACCTTAACTGGACACATCAAAAAAATAATGAATCTCAAAGGGTCTTGGATACAGACCTTGAGAACACTTATTTTAAGTACAAACGGAGCAAAAATTTAAATTGTCATTTCAGGTCCTGTATAGTTAAAAAAAACTGTAGTTCACTTTAAAAAAAAAAAAACAATAAAAAAAGCAAAATCTGTACACATGATACTTACATCCACAGTGATGTCAATTACCCATTGTGGCACAGTTTCATTAAGAAGCATAGATTCAGTTTCACCACCCGAATCCCGACATAATAACCTAAGACATAGAGAAATAACCTTTGTGTATGAAAACAATTATTGTAATGTGCATTAAAAAGCTTTCAGGAGAGGACCTGCACTTTTAATGGGCAGGGAGCCTGAACTTGGGTTAGCTGGGCCTTCGCATCATCAAACTCATTGGGGAAGTGATCACGTATTTTCCGTAAAGACCAGAAAAAGTAGCTGCAGGAAGAAGACAGATCCCTAGAGCAAAAACAGGGAGAAGTATCTCAGGAGACTATAGGCTATGGCACAGAGAAATTAAAAAAAACTACTTTGTGTGTTGAAATACAAGACTGTCAGGAGAGGTGGAAAAGCATCTGGCATAAAGCAACTCTTTTCTGCTTGGGAAAATGAGCTTGGCCTGTAAAGCGTCTGCTAAGCTCTCACCAAATGGAAAGAATAAAAACAATTTAAGCAACGCACGCACACAATGGTGAAACAAAGCTATAAACAATTTTATAAATTCCAATCCAGTATTTTGTAATATCCTTTAGGTCCCACAAGTATGGCTTGCTCCCTCCAACGGTCTCTTTTCAATGGTGTCTTGGGAATAAGCTACATAAGATGTGAGGTCCACCAGTACAGAATGGAGGCAAATATTAAGCCCCAGCTACAATGTAAATACATTGATACTGGAGGAAAAAACTACCAGTTTTCAAAGCCGAAAAAAGGTCACCCTGTTTTACTGACCAATTCATGTACTGAAAGTTACATAAACTTTGGGTCTCTTTAGCCTGGGAAACAAAACCAACAAATTAAACACCTTCCACTCCCAAATCAAAATCCATTATGTTAGCAAATATGAAATGCTTCATGCTACTTGGAAGCTTGGCATTTTATTTGCAGCACTATTGAACTTTGTCGTATCATATATCACAGTTCGGCTTTTCAACGTAGAATGAGAAGAAATAGAAGGGTAATCAGTGTATACACATTACAGTACAGAACCTGTGCTCCTACCTGCCAGAGCTGAGGACTTTCTAATGGGTCATCAACCCTAATTTTAGGAGCAGAAACCAGCTCTCCAGTGAGGAGGATCTGCTGTCTGAGTCATTAATGCTCCAAGAGCACCACAACAGACTCGTAAGCGAAGTTCTACAACAATCTGAAGTAGCACAATTTCATTCTTAAACTAAGTTCAGTTAGTCAGTTTGCAGGAAGAGGGCACCCAAAAAGATCTCAAAGCTATGACATACAACTAAGAACAACATACAAAACCTTACCGTTGTAAAACCCCACACCTTGTTGATGTTAAAACTCACATACTCAGTTGGACAATGCAAGATTATCATTAACAGGGGCTTATTTTGCCTGTCAAGGGTTTGTCTTGAATATACAGTACAGAACAGATGCAAGATCACGTTTGGAGAACATTTCTGCTTTCACAAAGGAAGTGATTGTTTAGCCACTGAATTCACACTCTTGAATTTTTATACCTGAACAAAGTGCGTCCTCCAGCCTCACCAAAAATAACTGGTGTATGTGGTGGCACTTGAAAGTATCCATTTCCTTTCTGGACTCTGTTCTCCTGCTCACCATTCACTGTTGGAAAAAAATAAACACAACAGTGAGACTTCACTAGGCCTTAAAATTGGGTATACGTAGACCAAAAAGTGTCTCTCACCTACAGCTAATGTATTTCATAAATGAATAAAATCATAAGCTTCATAAAAACCAGGAAAATCCCCATTTCCAACACATAGCAAGTACATAAAAGGAACACCAGAGAGTAACTAGATCAATACAGGTTTGTGGAAGGCCTATTCCAAAAGCCTTTAAAAAAGGGAAATAGAGCTCATAAGCCAAAACATGATAACTGGTTCTCTCCAGTTCCATAACAGAATTCTGAGGATTTATGAAGCTGAACAATACTAATATCAGAAACCAACTGAAGAGATTCCACTGAGACAAGACTATTTCCCCCCCCTACACTGACAGTACAGAACTCTGAAGGATGTTAGCTTTGCTCTTCTACCTGGATTTGCCAGATGTCAAATTAGTGTACTAGTAAAGCTCAGACTCACATTTCCTTGAAGTTACTGCATTCTAAACTCAATTTATTTTTAGCTAGTTAGAGCAGCATGGTCTTCAAACACTGAAGAACCTGATTCCTCATCAGACAGATATGGTAAGATTACAGAAAAATCAGCATTATTATGAGCCTCTTGGACAGTGCAGCTTTTAGTCAGATATCTTGAAACACAATACAGAACTATTTAGATACCTTCATTTCACTTGAGAAAGATCATCTCGATTACACTGCAGCATCTAATTACTGTACTTGAACAGGATGTTGAATTCAAGCAAAAAAAGAAATTTAAATGGCAGTCTCATGAGATGAATAATTCCTTAGCTTTCTGAGCAGTAGCACATGCAGTGAAAGAAAGGTCAAAAATTCTATCAAGCAAAGAAACCAAAAAAGAAAACCTATTCTCTATTACAAAGGATGAATATGATACTGAAGTTAAAGCAACTGAAAAATCCTAGTTTCAAAGATTTCTTTGTAACAGTTTTGTTAATAATTGAGAGGAACAATCCTGCACATATACACACACATATGTATGTACATTTAAGTTCTTGTCTCTTTACACAAATGTCAGTGTCCAACAGGTACCCTTTATCTTCTTAAGTCACCATTCAGTGTCAGCTTCTTAATTGTTACTTCTGAAAGGGAAATCAAAGACTGATTCTGTAGTGAATATTCTAAACACTCCACCAATCCATAACTATTCGCAGAAATAAGTAGTGCAGCATCACTGTTCCAGCAACACAAAAGCCTGAGTTATACTTCTCATTTATTGTCTGGCTCTCAAGCTGCGGACTGCCAACACACAAAAGTACGAGAATCAGCAACTTTATCCAGAAAAGCCTGCCAAGTGCTGTAACCCTCCACAGAGGTCATTTTTGAAAGATGAAAGTAGCTAACTCTTGGCACAATCTTTGTCACAAAAATGGCAAGATATTGCTGAACTTGCAGTTTTCTTAATTGCATTATCTGTAGAAAGTAATTTCTTAATCACCAAAGACAAGACTTTTAAGTGAACTCTGATCTGGGTTGAATTCATTTCAACATAACCTGCAAACTTAGGAGTTACACAGGCTCTTCTCCCAAATTCAGCCACTATCTTACATTTTACATAGCTGTGCTTTTTATCTCATGCCTGATTAGACTTAGCATTATTACCTTAAAAACCCTCTCTAAGGTGGTTTCGTACAGACCTGCCCCATGTATTCTAGCAGCCATTGAATATATTTTTTCCAATAAATCTTTCTTTTATTTTCTAATGTTCATAATACCTAGAAACAAACTGGAATTATGCCAAGAGAATACTGACTAATGTTGAATAACTGAACTATTGCTCTTTGCTGTCATTATCTAGGCGGCTTCTTTTCCAAGCCAAGCCTTAGTTTTGCCAGTAATTGCTTTTTCCATCAAGGCATCATGTTTCTGTAACTTCAGAATCATCTATTCACCTACTTTTTTACGGACTAGAGTTCTTTAGACTTTTGCTGGTACTTTCAGAGGAAGAAAGCTACTCAACAAATTTTGGTGTAAAGCAAATTTAAAAAACATTAGTCTATAATGCATACAGACAGGTATAAGACAGCAAGTCAAGTTATATCTGTTAAAGAAACAGAAATATAAAGAAACAGAATACATGAAAAAATTCTAACAAAGGAAAATATTAAAATACTAACCATGATTTATTTCGTTTTCTTCTTCATCCATCGGATTGATATGTGTTCTAGGCCAATACTCCAGAAGTGCTTGTAGCAGAAGCCCTCCAAGGTTTACTGTCAAGACACAGAGAGGTAGAACTTCAGTTACATAAAAACCATTGGCATCATAATATTCTACATTTGATCCACAGCTGAAAACTTTTCCAAAAAGTTTGAGTAGTTCTGTTCCCAAACTAAACTATTCATGGGCACAGAAATCTGCTTATCACAGAGCTGTATGTTACAATCTTTCAGGAAAAGCCGATTTTAAAATCACTACTGTTGGATGACTCACATGCTGTAACATTCTCTAGATTAGGTAGTAGTTCCAAGTTTAGGAATATTACTTTTTCCCTTTTGCTTCTTGAAGGTTTAAAACCAAGTTAAATAGAAAACCTGAACATGACTGAAATGCTTCAGAAAANAAAAAAAAAAAAAAAAAAAAAAGAAAAGAATTCTCATTGGAGAATTCCTGCAGAATTTAGTCTCAAGAAAATAAGCCTTAAAATCCAACCAGCTACTCACATATGTGGCACTGGAGTACTTTGAAACAAATAATGGAATTTATTCTGCTTTTCTGTCTCAATAAAACACTAAACTTACATTTTGGATCAGAACCATCTGGACTGCTAAATCCAGCATCCTTTGCTGAAACCCAGGCTGCAAAGCAGTCACTTTCATCCAAAGTAATTGTCAACATCTGTTGGAAAAAGACCACCAAGAAGACGAATGCAATAGTTGTTTTGTATTAAACAAGTCTATAAATTCATTTTCTTCATACTTAGCTAGGAATACAAAATAAAGAATTTCTAAATGCGTGATAGCACACTTTGTTTACCAAACTGTATTAATTCATAATTGGTATTGGTGGATTTAAATTGACCATACCATGAGAAAAAAAAAATTAAAAATAATCTGTTATTCAGATTATTAAGAACTGAGGTAAAATTTGCTAGTTTGCTTCAAAATAAATCTTACCCATCGGATAAATGATGATAGTTCTTCAAAACTTATAACACAAGAAAACCTTTGTGAACAAACAGTATATTAAAATATATGAAACATGACATTAGAAGAACAGATTTAGGAGTTGTATCTCACCCCAGTTTTCAAGTCTACTGAGAACCAGTTTGGCACATACACCATTTTAAATCTCTTCTTAATTTCTTCTTCAAAGTCTACTTTCCCAAGGTCTTCAACTTTACATGCCTGTACACCAAAAGAAATACACAAGTTTTTAAATTCTGAGCACTGAGTCATATCAGCACCTCAAATCCTTTACTTGACTTTCATATACACTTGGAATGATTATGACTTATGATTTCTCCACGACTACTATAGTCCAGAAACACACAAGTTAAAGGTTAAAATTTTTCTCAAAAAACTGAACAATAGTTTACGTGGTAAGTAAATTTTATGTTTTATTTATTTCTGAGGTAGTGGCATCAAGCCTGTGGAGAGGTACGGAATTATTACTTCATATCAATAAAGAACACTCCCTATCGCTGAGCAGATAGCTGTCTTCCAGCATCCCCTGTCATTCTTCTCCCCATCAGTACCAACATTTCAGTACAACTCTCCATCAAACACCAATATTTGCTGCAAATCTAGCAACAAATTCAGCTCAACTGCTGCAATGGGAACAGCAGTGAGTGAATTGGTGTGCAGATTCTTTTTTCCTGTTTTAGTTTATCTACCTGTTTTATTTTATACTTTTATTTTTACAGTTCCTCAAGTTAGTCCATTAACATCCCAATTCTTGTCATCCACTTGCAGAGTCATCCTGAAACGTGAAACATGTTGTTTGAGCAAACTCTAAGGATTGTAACCTTTCAAGAGTCATTTCCCCAAAATCCAGGAAAAGTTACAGGAAGCAAAGATTGAAGGGTATAACTGCAGGTAAGAAAACCTCCCTCTCTTCTTCCAGCCTCCTCAGTAAAGTGTCTCAGCTTTACAGCACAGTGAGCCTACGCATAAGATGACACTTTGACCCGGCAAGTAACCCCATCTCTACAGTGAATATGTATTTAGACATATTTAAGAGATGCTTCTGAAACCCTTACTAACAAACAAGAAAGAGAATTGAACGAAGGTACAAATTAACACTAGCCTTTGACTTTGGTCCTGAGATCTAACACTGTACTTAACTATATACCAACTGTAAACGAAAGAAAGAAAAGCTATTTGCTTTTTCACAGAAGTCATCTTGATAATTTTTCGTACAAATCTACATTTTCCAACTTAATTCGCTTCTTTCTTACTTCAGTCAGCGACTCAGTAAGTTAGCCGGGCGTGCTTTACTTCATTACTGAGTCTTGGCTCAAGCACTGCATAGTTCAAGATGAAAAAAAGACTTCAGATTTCAAACAGGATTTTGCAATAAAAGAAACTGCTGACCATCTCACTGATCTGGGATTCCGGTCCTTCCTCTCTGCACTCTTTTCTCTCTCCTCTGACTAATCACCGGGTAAAGCAAGATAAAGAAATGCTGCGCCATGTGTCTCACAGGAGTAAGTAACACTAGGTGGGAGCTGTGCCTCCTCCTGCTAACTCTCCTTCCAGTCCCGCCTTCCTGCCTGCTTTCTTGCCAACTAACAAACGCAGCGGTGAGTTCACGCTCTCAGGCTGCTGCACCGACTCCTAGTCAGCACACTCGCTTGGAATCCATGGGTTTGCAGCAGGACCTGAAGCACAGGTTTCCCTTTTGCAGGCTGAGCTTTCTTATGCCATTCCATACTGCACTGGGCAGACAGGCACACGGGCCTCTACGAACCCTCTTTAAAACAAAACCCTATCAAAACAAACACTACTATTTTCAGGAGAGAATTCAAGGGTCTGAATTTCAGGTGAACAAAGATACCCAGCCTCAAATCAGACAAAGCTGCAGAAAATCTCAGAAAAGCCCCCTCCCCTTTCAAAAAGCAATCTTTGCATTATGTCTTGGGCCAGAAAGATGACTTACTTTCTACCATAGGACTGAAAAAAAAAAAAATATAAAAAAAAGGTACGAAATAATTAATCATCCAACAGTAGATGTTTAATCCAAAATTATATACTTACCTTCAAGACATCCCAGTATGCCACATTATTATTTGTGTCTTTGGTTAATATGTGTCTCTTGTCGTTAAGAATGTGGCACTGAATAATACTAGCACCCCCTAGCAAATAAACAAGAATTAAGAGTCACTACAGTGATTATTTTTTTAATATTACATTAAATTAAACTGTATAACATATCATGTGAGATTGTTCTTTGGTTTCACTATTTGATGTAAGACTTGGATTTCACCAAGATGCTATTCTAACTGTAGCTAACACTAGATAAAGACAATGTGGTTGTCATCTGTTTCGGTTGAAATCACAGTATCATGCACCTAAAACCTTGAGCCTTGAACATCTTAGTCTTAAAGATCTCCCATTTCTGCTAATAACAGATTTTATAAGGTACTCAGGAAAACAGATGTTTACCTTTTATAACTTGGTCAGGCTGTGTACACAGGGGTGGTATAGGATTGGTACAATCATTATCATAATCTCCAGATGCTCTAAAATTATGAATTCCCTTCAAAGTCTAAAGAAAGAAACAAAATAATGACACATCCATAATAATCTATAAACTCTGATTTTATCTAAGTAACAACTGCCAGTTCATGCTGCTATTTAGATATTAACCGTACAGTTCCTGGTAAGATAATTTATTTCTAAAAGCAGCATAAATAGATAGGAAAGGAAGTAATTCAAAGCTCAGTGTCTTTTGATCAGTTTCCGTATTAGCATTTTATGATTTTTTTTTAAAAAAGCTTACAGATCACAGCAAGTCACAGCCAAATTGTAAGCAACAGCCCAACAGTTCCCAAACCAAGACTGCAAATCCCATGACTACTTAATTGAATTCACAGAGCGTAAAATATATCACTTACCCATTTATTCACAGAGGATTTAGTTGTTGCAACCCAAAGCGCTGGAGGAGGATCAGCTGATCTATCAAGTTCCATCTAAATAATGAAACCACAGACACTTTCAGGCATGCTTAACTTAATTTTCATTTGTTCAATTAATATTTGCTCTGTGTAGACCTGTTCCCATACTTGGATGTATTTCAGAAACAGCACTATTTTCAGTTTACTAAAGAAATACGAAGTTTAAATGAAAAACAACTAAGCTGCGATTTTGGAAACTCCGGAGTATTTGTTTCAAATATTCAACAAATAAATTTTGGACATGGACAACAGTAGATGCAATATGTCTAAACAGCCAGTATTTAAAGTTGCTTCTAGCATGATGCAATCTTGTGCAATGGACAGTTTGATAAGTACAATATTTTCTGAATTACTTTGCATTCAAATACTTCACATAGTTAAAAAGAGAATGTAAGAAGTTCTGCACCAATTTAAAAGCAGAACTTTATACGTTTGGCTCTGCTGTTACATTTCTTGGACAATAACGAACCACTGTAGCTAAGAGACCTCTTCTGATCTTTGTACAGCTGAGCATAGCTTTCATTTTGTATTTTGAACTGAAATTTCTCAGATTCTGACTTTTTCAATACATTAATACATCCAGGATTTTATCTGAACATACTAAGCCAGAGTTCACTCACAAGGAAAGCCAGATTGCTTATATATTGCTGTTTCAATCGCACACTCCCTTATACACCTACATGTTCCAAGGTCATGTCATCTAGAGTTACAAACAGCAAAAAAAAAAATAAAAAAAAAATCCAAAAAGCAGTCTCTTCAAAAGACTCACACTTGTGCATGCAGTTTTCTCCATTTAAGAAAACATTGTGTTTATGAGTTAAAAAAACCCACAATAAATTTTACTTCTGGTTCCCACGAGTATGCAACATATTCTAACACAGTCGTGTGCATAGATATTGCTGCTAGGAAACATCCATTTTGGTCTAAAGCTTCGGCAATGTTTCTTAAAACGGTACTAGAGTCTGGTAAAAACAACTTTTCATGTCTGAAGCATTTTCAGTTTCAGTAATATCTGAATTTGCACATTTTAAGTAGCTGCCAGGCATTTATCTTCTTCAGACAATTATTTTCAGATGTAATTTAGGAGACAAACTCGATACACTGAAGATGTGGTGTAGTAAACACTTGTTACCCAATACACATTCTTCTATCAACTTATACCTCAAGCCACTATTTCATCAGACAACATGCAATACAATTACACTTTTATACTGTGAGGGTGACAAAGCACTGGAACAGGTTGCCCAGAGAGGTTGCAAAATCTCCATCCTTGGACATATTCAAAAGCCATCTGGACACAACACTGAGCTATTGGCTCTAGGTGGGCCTGCTTGAGCAGGGGTATTGGACCAGATGACCTCCAGAGATTGCTTCCAACCTCAACCATCCTGTGATTCTGTGAATTAAACTCAATTACCTTAAGAACTGGTGCCTTTTCTTCACAGATAAGCACACGGATATCAGGATTTCGTAAATCTGTACAATAAATCTTCCTGTCTCTTCCTCCTGAATAAACATGAGTGAAGGCTTCATTGACCTGCAGAGCCCAAACACCTTCATCATGGACTCGATATGTGGCTATACATCTCTGCTGCCCAAGGGACCACAGGCGGATAGTCCCATCAGAGCTGCCTGAAAGACACTGAGCAACAACCATCACACTTATATCAAGCAGGTATTTAAGTCTTTTAAAATATTTTTTTTCCATAAAGAGCTTTCATAATTCTTATGGTTATATTTTTCCATTAAGACTGTGCTAAACGAAGACTGGCAGTTAACAACTCTACTCACAATTTCCAGACATTTTATGTAAACCACCCCCACCGTATCTAGATGGACCTATAATAAAACAGAGCTTTCACCCACCAGCCTCCCTCCCTTAATCTCTACATATGTGATTATTTGTTAAGCTACCTTCTATAGCCTATGACGTAAAATAATTACATTGAAAAAGACTAACAACATTTCAGCATTCTGTAAAATGGCTTTGTCTCCCATGAAAGCACATACCTGAGTGCCATCTCTGTTCAACAACAAAGCTTTCACATTGTCTGTGTGCCCTTTGAGTTTCATTAGTTTTGCACAAGTTCTCGGATCCCACACCCTTAGAACCTACATAAATAGATATTGGATAACTGGGATTAGCATCATTCTTCCCACCAATGCATTTTCTCTACATAAAATTAAGCCTTTCCATATAAACTGACCCTTATTCCAAACACGCAGACATCCATCACCAAAACCATACTTCATTAGATCAAGACAGACATAACTAGATCTTATGCACCTCTAATAATCAGATGTGATTTTCTTCGCTTGATTTTAATTTCCTTTCTTCTGGCGTTTTCTGTCTCAAGAAATTAAAGAATGGAAGTGACTGGAGTCAGGACAGTGTGATGTTGGTAAAAAAACCCCACGATTCTGTGAATCCTCTCAGATGCTTTGTTAGTGTATCCTATTTTTATATTGACTTGGAAATAAAGTTCTCTCAAGGTTAGATTAAGTAAAAAAAAAAACAACTCACAGGGGACTTCCTTTACAACAAAGAGAATAGGCTATGTCTTGGGAACACCTGAACTTCATTAGCTCACTTCATTTCCCAGCTCCTGCAGGGGTCTTAAAAATTGCTGGCACCACTTCTTTCTTACTTGTGGCAACTGCTTCAGTTTTTATAGTCATCTGAGTAACGTGCCCCCAAAATCAGAGCTCTTGTGATGAAATGTCATGATCTCTGATAGAGAGAGGGTTACACAAGATGATCTGATTGTCTCTTCTGTGTATTAAAGCCATATGGATATATACACACTTTCAGACTGAGGCAGGTATTTGTATCCTACACTTACACTCCCACTTAAAAAACAAGTGTCCACCCTCACTATTAAAAACACAACAGCTGCTACAGACACGACATTGAAAATGAATAAAATTGTCTATACTACACTTTGAACTAAAGTGGAATGAGCCTTACCAGACTTTTGCTTACCTTTTCAGTGGACCCGGATACAATGACTGTTCCCATCTGATTCATTGCAAGGCTGTATATGGAGTCTTTGTTCCCACTCAGGGAAGAAGCTATTTCAAAATAAAATTTACATTTTCAATTTTAATGCTGTCATTTGAAAAACGTATTCACTCAAACCAGTATTTTAGGGTATTTTAATACCCTTTCATCCATGAAAATAGTGCCACTCTAACCCATATATAGAATTTGCCTTAAAGAAAGACTATAGACAGCATGTTGCTAGGAAAACCGCATCCCAATTCTTAATCTACTGCTGCATAAAAATGAAGTACTCCTCAGACTTATGGTCATTACAATCCTGGTGCACTTTTGGCAACACAATTCAGCGCCAAGACCATCAAGGTACACTTGCTCTTCTCAGCTACTTTATTAGAGAATAATACTTCTATGTGATCTAATAATATGTAGCATTTGGATTTATGTGCTGAGATTTTATTCCAAGCCAAGTAGCAGAAGAATTCTACATTATATATTAAAGGCTCTTCTCTCTTCGCTCATCAGAGATGCATTACTGAAGTTACACTGCAGTGTTGAAATGTGTTACTTGAGCACGGATGTTACCTCTGTGTTTGGGAAAACCACACGGCAACTCCTTAGCCTCACACCTACCAGAGTTGAGGAACTCTGTACCATCTAGCCTAATCTACTTCTGGACAGAATAAAGTACCAATCCCTCAACTGGGAAAAACACAGACACAGCAAATTAAAATCATCTATTCAGAGAGCACCATTAGGCTTCTCATCAAGCCTCAAAACCATACAATCAGTATGCCAAAAAGGCTGAGAATAGCAACAAACTGCATTGCCAACAAAGATGTGACACTTTACATAGTGATTTATATGTATTATGGAAATAAGCTTCCAACACACTATTTGTGACCCAATATCATAAATGTTTTGTCACAATGGAACAGTTACGCAGCTTTACTTCAGGGCCCTCTTAACCACTAGCTATGGTTATTCAAATGTAAAGTTTCAAATGAAATCTATTATTTGTAGCAAAAAAAAAACAACCCTGATAGTCTTCCACTGTCCCCAGAGAATAGTTGAAGGCAAAAAACAGAACTGAAAACTCTTGAAGGTTAGCGCATTGTTCAGCAACCATAATAATTTAGGAAAGGTTAATGTACAGACACCACAATCTGGACATGAGGAATGGAAGAGAGAATCTTAAGTGTACAGAAGCAAAATTTATGCCAGAACAAAAGCTAAGCTCGACTCCACCCTCTTCGGGAAGGGACTACCTCTCAAAAGCAAAATATCTCCACTTAATTTAAAATTATGGCTATGCTGACTGACAGACTTTAAAAACAGGCTCCCTTTTAATGTTGGCTTCTGTATATTGCTTCCCCATAATCAGACAGGAAATTAATGCACAAAAACAATCTTCATTTTCACTCTGAAAAAAATCAATACTGTTTGAAAGGACTGAGGAAAACCACCTTCTTTAAGGATATATACTACGTTCTTCCCAACAGAAACACTGTTAGCTGGGAGCACTAGAAAGAAAAACAACTCCCTTCTTCCCCTTTCTCCCTCTTATGAAGCATTACTGTTCTAACTCTAGGAATGCAAGTTTATTTCTGTTGTCTTAGAGGTAATGCCTCCACTTCTGTTTGATCTCGGGCTTAAAACAATCATCAGCTCCTCAGTACTCCCTGTCTCCCAATTATGATTCACTCGAATCATGTAGGTTCTGTATCGCTGTCGCAGTGTTCAAGAAATCCTTTTATTTTTTCCCCCACAACCAAGTTTTCCCGTGAGCCAGCAAATAAATTCTTACTTCAAAAACTCCCTGTTGAACGAGAAGATAGCGTAACTTACAGTTATCAGCACAGTTTGGTGATAAAGTAATTCTACTTTCAGTGAAAGAAAACTTCTGGGAAATATAAGGTAAACCTATTTAGTTGTGTGCGTGATGTACCATCCCAATACTGTTCTGCAGTTTGACACAGCTCACTAGAGGCCATCTCTCTTCTGAAGGCTACACAGGCCTGCCAGCCTAAAGCTATACTTGAATTAAAAGGTCCTGTAGACAGAACACATACAAAAGGACAGTTCTGCCCACCAGATGGACCTTTAGTTTTAGAAGATACCAAACCCATAAAACCAACACACCTTTCAGAATTAGCCAAAACAGTAAGTCAAAAAACTCCACCAAAACAACTACATGCCTGCCTCTTATTTACAGAATCACATAGTCCTGAAATTTCTTAAAAGTCTGTTGTGCCAATTCCACATTTTAGTTTTGCAGATTTTTCCTGAGTCGTTCCTAACCTATGAATAAGGAAGCAAGAAAATTCAAGTGTGGCAGCATAGCAGGATGGTATTTCTTTCCCAACGCATACATCTGAGACTCTGCTACTGTTTAAAACATGTATCAAACACTAAGGGAAAAATTTCTCTAACAGGTTAGGTGAGGAGCAAAAAGCTTCTGAAGCTAAAGCTCTATCATGTTTCAGAGAACACCAGCACATTACATTTCAGGACAGAATGTTCAGAGACCTGTCCTCTATTCTAAATGCCGTTGACTGTTGGCTGCTCTAGATTTTCAGCTATTACATAATGCAACAAATGGATTGAGTATATCCTAAAACCACCTTAAAAATTCTTGCTGTTTTTTATCTACACAGAAACTGGTACCTATAGGCTTAAATTGATCTCAGATTATGCTACTCAATAAAACGCAATTTCCCTCCCTTCTCCAGGTACCTACTTGTTACGGTGTTATTTGAGGCAGTCAGTGCTGTTAGAGTATTTACATCCCAGAGGAATATCTGTCTGTCCAGCCCCGCAGATGCTACCAGTTCTTTATCTTTTGCATATGCTAAGGCTTTCACATAATCCTACAATAAAGTAAATATAACAACATGAATCAACAACATTATCCACTTGAAGTCTACATCTTAATATTTAAAAGACTGTCAGTGATAACATATTCACAGATAACGTTCTTCACCTTATGTGTCCTTAGTGTTGACATGCAAAATCCCTTATGTGCATTCCACACTTTAACAGTAGTATCTGAAGAAGCAGATATCACTAAAGTGGAAAGAATAAAGAGTCAACTTTAACAGCTTATATATTACTTTAGAGCATATTCCTACTACTCATTAATTTTCTTTTCAAAAAGATTAAGAATCATATCTGAACACATTTAAAGTTTTCAGTAAAACACCTGCTTATATTATTTACCAAATCTACAATACACATTACAGAAATTCATTTTACGTAGTAAGAAAAGACAGAAAATAATTAAAGCAGTAGATAATATACTTTTATATTTTATGAATACTGTAGTTTTCAAACATTTAAATACTTACATGTTTTACCATTACAGCAGAGCACAATATCATTTACCCAATCTGTGTGATGTTCCATAGATGCTATATAAGGGTCTTGCTGTAAATTAAGAAAAAAGTTCATAAGATCTCTTCACAAATGGAAAAGATTGTGACTATCAGATGCTGTTGTGACATTTTCTTCAAGCTTGAAATGGATTCAAAGTTGCCTAACTTAGAGTTGCTTGAAGTCACTATTGCAGACTTTTTTTTTTGTGAACTATACAGCTATGTAAGGTACCACAAATTGATTTGCAGTGGAATTCCTGTACATTTTAAACTCACAGTTTCATTTCGTATGTAATTTCACCTTAAAGTGTTCGGTTTTGTATAACAGAAAAACTTATAACCAAAACAAGAGGGACCACCAAGATAATGTTATTTCTGCATTTATGGGACCAGACTTGTTCTGCTGTGAAGAAGAACCAAATCAAAACACAATACAAGAAACTCTCAGGGTTCCTCCAAGCCACGAACTTCATGAAGTTTTATGTTCTGTACCTTTCACTTGGAAGCCCTGTTTTCCAGTAATCTGCTTGAGTTCCTAACACTGGTCTTTTGTTCAGTGGGACCCATACACCAGTATATGCTGTGGGCCACCCAGCTGGAAAGCAGATTGGCAGAAAAGCACCTGAGGGTTCCTGGACACCAGGATGAGCATGAGCCAGCAAAGTTTCCCTTGCGACAAAGAAGGCAAATGGTATCCTGGGCTGCAGCAGGCAAAGCATGGCCAGCAGCTCGAGGGAGGCGATCATTCCCCTCTCCTCAGCACTGGTGAGCCCACACCTGGAACACTGGCTCCAGTTCTGGGCTCCCCAGTACAGGAGACATGGACATACTGGAGAGAGTGCAGCAAAGGGCCACAAAGATGATGAAGGGACTGGAGCACCTCTACCATGAAGAAACGGCTGAGAGAGCTGGGACTGTTGGAGAAGAGAAGGTTTGGGGCGGGGGGCAGCTCATCAGTGTATCTAAATACCTGAAGGGAGAGTGTGAAAAAGGGAGAGCCAGGCTCTTTTCTGTGGTGCCCAGTGAAGGTTCCCTCTGAACATCAGGAAACACTTCTCTATTGTGAGGGTGACTGAGTGCTGGCACAGGTTGCCCACGGAGGTTGTGGAGTCTCCATCCTTGGGAGAAAAAGCCGCCTGGAAACAGTCCGGGGCAACCAGCTCTAGGTGGCCCTGCTTGAGCAGGGGGGTCGGACCAGATGACCTCCAGAGGTCCCTTCCAACCTCAACCATTCTGTGACTACCAATTTAGTTCTCTCCCACATATTTTGTTACCATATCAGCAATATCAAAATGATTTTCCTATCATAATATTTGGCAGCTGTTAAAAAAGACTATCAGATGTAAAGCTGTAGGCAGCTTACTAGGATGAGCACTTGGATAAAAGTAGATTTACACATAGGAATCCTCTCTTGACTTACCTTGTGCTGATTGACACTCCATATCCTTATAATAGAGTCTCGGCCTGCTGTGAAGAGCCTGTTTAATGCTGGATCCAGCTGAAGTGCATTTACCCCGTTTCGGTTATACTTCTCCACTTCGTCTCTAATCACATAGGAGACCTAAAATACATTTACACAAATCCAATTACAGTATTAAGATATTGACTCATCCATAAAATGCCACCACCTAATTTCATTTTTGTGAGATTCTCAAGTAGAAAACATTAAGAGCTTTACAAACATTTAATAAGTCTCTCAGTTTGAGGGTTACCAACACCACCTCAGTAACTCCTCCCCCTGCCCCAAAATAGGGAAGAATCATAGAGAAAATGTCGGTAGTGCTAGAACTGGAGCCCGAAGGATTATTTAATCATTACAACTCAAGCTTAGACCCAGAGAATCCTTAATTCAATTCCTTGCTCTGCACGGATATTCTGGGTGATCCCAGAAAACACACTGAGTTTGTGTCTTAGCTCCTAAACAGGTTTCATAGTTTCTGTCGCTGGGATGACAGCATTTGCCAGACTCACGAGGGAGAAGATGCGGTCACGAAGGATTACAAAGCACTGAAGGACTGCAGATACAAATTATAGGTATCCATTTCAGGTGTCGCTATTATTTTGAAACCTTTTTTTTTTTTTAAATACCTGCTTTCTAATATAAGAAGTAGTACAAATATTTACTGCTCTTTCAGCTAAATTATTCCTTTAGTTTCTTTCCTTTGTATTTGACAGCACTGTGTGTATAGGTTATTTCATTGTTTTGTTCAGAAACACTAAAAGGAGATTTAAGACGACATACTGGAAAACCGACAGCACTCTCCATTATTACTGTTCAGTAAACATCATTATAAGGCACTGCAGTTTCTTCCGTTATCCCATTCGCACTGTGCTGCATCTCTCCTGATCACAGAATTTACTGGGGATTTATGCGTTACTATGAGGAAAGCCCTCACACATAAAGGAGGGGAAGCTGACAGCTATGCTCCTTCCCAGATTCTGTAAAATATAATCAGAACAACAAGGTAAAATTTTAGGCTTGGTGTAATCCAATCTGCCCACAGCTGGAATCATTTGGATACATAAGTACCAGTGTTTTGAAAATGCTTTCAAGGAGTAGTCTTGGGCTAGAGATTTGAAAGTAATTTCTCACTCCAATAACTGCATTATAGCAGTATAAAAATGTTTTCCAGATCAGATCTCAGTTACACAAAATGAAACCAACAAATTAAACCAAATGTTCAGTGGTCTTTATCACTGAAGAAACACTTTACAGCATCTCAGATTCTATACCACAAGAATGGACAGATCCATTTGGTGAATGCGGGCAACACCTCAACTGAATTATTTCATCCCAGTGTAGCACAGTAAGCTTCTAGAAAGCACACAACCAGTCCTATTCTCAGCTCTGCAGACCAACACTGGAGGATCAAAATTAAGAGCCTCCTGAATCTTTCTGCCCTAATACTCTACGTTATCATTCCATAAGTCCATTTACTACATTTATTACATCATGTCCCAATGCTCTTAAAGCACTTGCTCCGTCTTTGATAGCCACTCACAGTCCTTGTAGTGTCACAGCTCTTCCTCCCCATTTCAGATTGTCTCCTAATTTCCAACACTCTGTTTCTCTCAACCATTCCAGACTCATCCATCATATTCTGGCTATGTGAGCTCAAGTCTCTGCCTACACACAGCTTCAGAGAAGTTACTGAGAGAAGACACCGTCGACCACGCATAAAAGTGTTATATAGTTCAAGTATTTGAAGTGTTTTAACTTTTTTTTTTTTTGTGATGGAGAGGGCAAGATGCATGCGCAACTTCTCACCTGGGCTTGATCATATCATACCTACATTGCTAGAAGACCCACAGAGACTGCTTGACTAAAAGAATGTTACAAAGTCAAGGTCTAATGCGATAGAATACACAAGACAAAGGAATAGCCATTAAATTCACACTGCTTTCAAACTCTTTGAATAAAGCCAATGAAAGTATTCAGTTAAAAATACTATGTGTGAGCAGGTAAGACACAAATTAAAAGAATTCAAAACCTAAAGGTCAGTAGATCAAATTTGATGTTAGTTACTATGGACAGTAACCTCTTCCTGAACTACAGTGTCAGACACAAGATCAGCTGGGGCCCTTCAGCTCTTGCTTCTCCAAACTGACAGCATGATATTTTTTGACAAATCCTCAATTTTTTAATTTGTTCCTCTTCTGTCAGTCACCTCCCATATTTGTTATATTTTCAAGTACAATATAAAGCTTTTTATCTTTATTCCGTTCATAAATAAGACAGTGAAACTATGTTAGTCATTCAAGCATTTTAAGGAGCTTTTTGCTCATAATAATGTTACTTTTTTAATTTACATGAGTTCAAGTAAAGAACAGCCATAAATAACTGTTTTAAAAATGCAAAAAAGCAAATAGTGGCTTAGTCTAGTAAATAAGGTACTTTTCACATATGATTGATATTTTCACAGGACTGTGGAAATTGAGAGTTGTATTTCTACGTTAATCTTGACAGAATTAAAGTCGTTTCATAATTTCTTAAAATGCAATGGATGAAATATTTCTGTGCTAGACAAAATATTGTTCTTAACACAGAAACCAGCAGTGCAAAAAGCTCATAGAGATTTGATGTAGCGAAATAATTTTAATTTCTTTCTATAATGGAATTTGCATAACTGTTAAAATTCCACCTAGAAGACCTTGAAACTGTGGCTCTCAGCTCACCTGCGCGCTCTTTTTCCATCATTCAAA
The DNA here is from genome assembly GCA_013398815.1 of Ibidorhyncha struthersii. Classification (NCBI taxonomy): domain Eukaryota; kingdom Metazoa; phylum Chordata; class Aves; order Charadriiformes; family Charadriidae; genus Ibidorhyncha; species Ibidorhyncha struthersii. The sequence goes on along the minus strand of VZSZ01003297.1, from coordinate 596,792 downwards.
GACATGACATGGGGTAGACTGACAGCCAGTACTGACCACCACCAGTACTGAAATATTCAAATGAAGGTCAAATTTAATTTGCCCTTCATTCCTTTTAATAACTTCCACACATGAATTTAGTCAAACATCTCTTGGCAAGTATTGTTTATATTTTAAGAGAACTGAGACAAAGAGAGGAATTCTATTGTTTCAGGGTTAATGAGTCTGCGGTAGATCTCAGACCGAATGCTAGATCTCAGTATCAGTTCAGCAGTAAATAAAACATCATCCTTCTTTCTTCCTGTGAGAAACTTGACCAAGTAACTCTGCTGAAACAACTGAATTAAAAAAGATTAAAATCTTACTTCTTATTGTTCATTTTTTTTGGTGTAAATACATGACAGCTTTGATGGGAAAAAAGACAGCAAAAAAACAAAAAGAGCTTGATGCTTACAAAATTACCCAACAGTGATTGCTACTGTTCATAGAATTCAACCAGTTGCTCTTGTCTCTCCTCAGAATCACAATTCTACAGTTTCATTTTCCATCCACAGAAGGAATAGTATACCTTTCCTGATAAACTGCCTTAAAAATATAAGACAGAAGAGTAAGAAGGAAAATAAATCCCTATCATATTAAAAATAGGTAATGATAGCTTTCTGCACTGTGATGGGAAGAAACCGTGACAGCCATTTTTCAATGACAAAAATTATTCTAATCCAAATTAAGCATATGCTCCTTAAAATTCTTTTTTTTTTATTTTTTATTTCTAATACTAAAAGCACAAGGGTGAGAAAATTAAGATGAAAGAAAATGATTTTGTGGTCAGCAAGTTTACTGGATACCACACCAACATTTCAAATTAATACTGCTGCAGGAGCAGTTAGGCAAGGACAAGACAAACCACCTTTCATGAACAGAGTATGAATGAAAAATGATGACTGAGGCACAAAAATGGACACTCAATTCTCACTGGAGGCCTAATGACATCCTAGTAACTGTCAGTTGCTTACACCGGAAATACTTAAATTTATTTTCCCATCCAAAACAAAAAACGTTAAATGGTCCACTCTTGCAAACCAGTTATTAAGACTGAAATAAACATTTTATATATTAAAAAAACTAGAACAAGACATACAGAATATGTGGCTGAACTAAAAATAACCTCACAAGACATTTGCTGTACACAACATGGGATCATTTAGAAAGAGAAGTATAACACCAGGAGCATCCAGGCTTGTATTCAAATACATTAATTATATATTAACACAGAGGGACAAATTAAAGGTTCCACCAAAACTGCTGAAAGGGTCTTGAAATGCCTATCTTAACACAGGGAACTTAAAAAGGACCAATAAAAGCAACAGCAACTTGATTTAAAAGACCTGACACTTGTGTAAGCATGGTGGACAGCCAGCAAGTTCACTAAACCCAAAAGTTCACTAAAATGAACAGAGGAAGACTGCTGATAATCCACATGTGGCTCTCCATTATATTCTTCTTTCTGGGCATAAACGTCAGAAGTGGGTTTTTTTTTTTTGTTTCTTTGCTTTTTTAATTTGAGTGTCACTGAACTATTAGTAAACACAGTAACTATACAAACAAATAAAAAAAAAGTAAAGTAAATATTTAAGGATGCGTGTATACAAACACAAATCTAAACAAGGTAAAAGCAACAGGCTTTTGGCTGAGAAGAAGTTGCTGTGATAAAATTCAACTCTGACCCGCACCATACACATCTTTATCACTCCAGGTAAGGTACTGTATTCTGTCTGGAGAGGACTGTGAAGGTCACCTGGAAGTTACGACTCTAAGCACCAGGTGGCATTCACTTCAAACAGGGCAGACTGAGAGCACCTTACTACTTGGTTCATTGGGTTGATTCATAAAGTCAGTTGGAAATCACAAAGATAATAATGATTATGATATAGACCATAATCATTTTATTGCCATGAAGGTCTGGGAGGGGCAAGATTTGTGGGATATGAAATATTTTCATAATGTCCAAGGCCTTTAACATGTACTGCTGCAGCTTTTATAGACTCCCATAACAAATAAGAATCTTTTACTGCAGCAGTGCACAAATATTACAAGGTGATGTAGCTTCATTATAAAGAATTTATGGGATTCAGTACCCTAAATGGATCAGGACTAATCATTTTAATGACTATCTAAGAGCTGCAGCGATAAAGTTACTGTCAACAGATACGTTTCAGCACACAAAGCCAAGTGAATTTCTTACAGAACTTGTGATGTGTCTCCTTCATGGATGAGTGCTTCAGCTGATCTGAAATCTTGTTACCTTTATGACATGTAATGTAGCAACAGATTTTGTCTTAATAGATTGGTAGAATCTGCTTTTAAAAATACCCCCACACCACCATGGTGGAGGAAACAGTGAACAGCCGAGCTCTGAGGGCACTCATTCCTTGTTTGTAAGAAGAGAAAAATTTTAAAGACACAAATGCTATTCTGAACAATTCAAAACCTGATATGTTTCAAAATCACTGGAAGGATTCCATGACATCTGACATGAATTGCATCAAAAAATGAAAGAAGAAGCAGATGACCTCCAAGAAAAAAATAAAAATCTATTGCCTTAATATCTTGGTAGGGCAGATGTATCCCTTTAAGTTTTTAAATTAAATATCCAAATATCAACATGTTCTTATGAGGTGCTCCAGGCACCAGAATAAAAGTAATGGAAGACATTAAGAAATTCATTTTATCCTTTTACAATGGAATCAACTTACTGGCTATTCGTTTGTTTAAGTATTACATATATAATAAATATATAAAAATATTTTGACATTATATTTACTATAAAATATAAAAATATCATATATATGAAACCTAATAAACTATAACATACAAAATCCAGTGCTCTTTTAATAAATGGGACTACTAAAAAAATCAGCTGAAATATTTTCTAAATGTAAAGGTTTGTTTCACTTTCTACTTGCTGTCATAATGCAGTATTAGCGCATAAATATGACAATGTCAGTGCAAAGACATCTTCTTATTCTGTACAAGACTTAAAGACAAAAAGGACTTAAAATTCTTTCAATAATTTTATAAGAAAGATGCTGATCCAAATCACTTATGGCAAAATTCCCATGTTCTGCTAACAGGTTTTGAGTGTGGGGGCAAATTTACCCTGGCCAGGCATCAAGTTTGCGACAGCAGTTACAGTGCAGCCCCTCTAGGGCAGCTACCTTAAACCACCTGCTGAAAACTAGCTTCATCTTGTCTTAATTCACAGTAACATATCTGAAAGCTACAGCATATGGCCAACTGTTTCTCCTTACACAGCCGTGTCTGGCACACCTCTGCATCCCCATTCCTTCCCAAAGGAGACAACCTTACTGCTGCAGCCTTCAGACACGCATAGTTAAGCTTAATGAACACCAATAGGCTGCCACTGGACATTTCAAATGCCTGACTTACATTTAAATAATTAAACTTCTTACCTTTTTTTATGCATGGAATTTATTTTCAGTCCTAAAAAAAAAAATATCTATTCTGATTCAATCCTTAGAAACATACAATTATATGCAGAAGCACCCTAAACTGACTATTTTGGATGGTTCTGCTTACCAGTAAAACAGGTGCATCCAAGATAATAATAGTTCCAATTTCCATAAACTTCAACCAGCTCTGCCATTTAAGGAATAAAGTTCCTCCATGCCTGAGAGGTATTTTTTTTAAAGAGCTTCTTCCCCTAGCCTCACAGGTTTGGGAGAAATTTCTCCCTCCTCTCCCTCCCTCTCAAAAGGTTGATGTAGCAGCACCCTAAAATGCTCAGTCATTGGGAAGCAAAACAAATTATTAGTGGTTTTAACTTTCTATCAGTGGCTGATGGATACAACAGCCACTTAGAATTCCATTACACGAACAAAATCCTGTCTCTAACCAAGCAGGTGAAATGATAAAAGTGCAAGAAAATACCTAGCTTCTATTCAAGGCTTTATATATGCTTATAATATAACCAAAGTTATTCTCTGCAGAACTTGACTTACAATGTACTGGCTGAGACAGAGATTGGTACAGTAGTACATGAAGAACACAAAAAAACCCCACACCACATAACACAACAAAAGTGGAAAAGAAGACATCATAAACCAGCACAAGCCCACCTGTAAATACAAGCTTTTGAGCTAAGCAATGTTTGGAAAAGAAACGTAGTAGTAAAAAAAGAAACAATGTGCTCTTTGATGTATGTTGCTGTCAGGAAAATAATACTTCATAAAGAAATAGGACTACATCAAAGAAATATCTAGTTACCATAAAATGCCTCTCCTTAGGAAAGCAACCTGCAAAAACTTGTTTATAGCACAGATAATGAAGTCAATAAAGGGATATTATATTTTGGATTCTTTGTATTTTAAAGAACGTCTGAGGGTTTTGGTGGGGCCAAGGAATTCTTTATACAATAATGAGTGCTTACCTTAACCATGAAAAACACTAAAGGCTACAAAGAAGTGCACATTTCCTCTGTGTGATAAAACGCAAAAGATGTGTTCAAAAACCAAACCCACCTCTGTTTGGAAGGATCCTAATGCTATTTCAGGCTTAATCAATATTTCATAGAATCACAGAACAGTTTGGTTTGAAAGGGACCTTTAAAGGCTATCTAGACCAACCGCCCTGCAGTAAGCAGGGACACCTTCAACCATATCAGGTTGCTCAGAGCCCCATCCAACCTGAGCTTGAATGTTTCCATGGATGGGGCATCTACCACCTCTCTGGGCAACCTGGGCCAGTGTTTCACCACCCTCAACATAAAAAATTTCTTCCTTGTATCTAGTCTAGATCTACGCTCTTTTAGTTTAAAAGCATTACCCCTTTTCCTATCACTACACTCCCTGATAAAGAGCTTCTCCCCATCTTTCCTGGAGGCCCCCTTTAACTACTGGAAGGCTGCAACAAGGTCTCCCTGAAGCCTTCTCTTCTCCAGGCTGAACAACCCCAACTCTCTCAGTCTGTCATCACAGGAGAGGTGCTCCAGCTCTCTGATCATTTCTTTCGATCAGAGTGGGTAGATACAGCTGAGACTTGTACCTGCCACTAAAGGTAGGTAGCTTTATACATTGATAAAGCATTGAATCTTTTCATAGTGAAAGCTTTAAAAATGTTTAAAGTGCTGCTAGTATCACAAACAAGAAAAAAAAGTTGAGTACCATAATAAAACCATTTTCACAACTTTTACTGTTAAAGAGTCTTGACTTTTTACACACATTTCAGTAATTCCAGTCTCCACCAAGGCTTCAACAGTGTACTCATAGCTACAGATAAGCCCACACCACCAGGTCTGATCGTCTCTCAGGTGAGCCGAGGCAGTTTACACCCACCGGACTGCCTAGGCCACGGTCTTCCTTTAAGAAACGCTGACCGGAGCTGGAAAGGGCCGACGGGCGGATTGGTTCAGCGCTGCCTCCTCCAGGCTGGGGAACCCGACGCCGTTCGGCAGCGAGCAGCACCTCCTCCCCC
>VZSZ01003297.1:571512-590592 GCA_013398815.1 Ibidorhyncha struthersii | reverse complement strand
GGGCTGGGTGGCAGCTCTGAGGCGCCCCAGCTCAAAGCCTGAGGCAGGGTGAGGTAGGCAGTGCTCCTGGGGTGCTGGAGGCTTCACACCAGCCTTTTTACTAGCCAGGTTCACCCTCTTCTTTTTAAAGGCCTTAAATGTGTCCATTTAAAGGACAAATGCCTAAAAGCGAATCCTGTCTTGGCTCTTGTTTGAGGTTGCCCCACCGTCAATTAGCAAAGACTCAACTACCTTCCCCAGAGAACCAAAGAAGATCATATTATTTTGTCTAATGAAAAAGAGTTCCTGATATTTACTGTGTGATGGTATGAAATTTAAAACTGTTTTCCATATAAGCCCCCCCCCCTTCCCGAACGCCCAGACATATCTTTGGCACTTTAACCGTTAATGCAAAAAGTGTTCAGCTGCAGCAGTGACCATGTTCTGCGTGAGGATCTGTATGAAGTTGTGTAGAGGACTGTCTTCTTGGCACATCCTTTTGTTATATTGGTTATTAATAATTGCTAATAATTTTTGAAAAAAAGTGATTTAAATAATTCAAATTTTTGAATTTTCAAAAAATAATTATTGAAAAAATCAAATTTCAATAATTTCAAAAATTAATAATTATTGAAAAAGAATACTGTGAGAGAAAAAATGTGTAAAGGGATAAGGAAAAAAAGGTACATTCAGGTATTCACATTCTTGTTCAGTGCTCGTTGTGTTACCGCTAACCAGCAGGAACAAACTTTCTAGACTCAATTTAAGTTTAGAAAGCAGGCACTTCTTTAATATGGTGCCGGATGCACAGGGGATCGCTCCATCTAGTGTGCATACCAGGGTGCTCTACTTGCAGGAACTATATACGATCAAAATATACAAACTCATAATTTTCTGAGGAATAATTAACATATTCATACGATTTCCATGATGCATGTGCCTTTGGGTACACTGGTGGTTGTCCAGGGTCCTCTGGTGGTCATTCATAGTCTTTCTCACTGTGTCCGCTGGTTGAACCCAACTCTCGTACATGCTCAGCTTAGTCACAAAATTACAACCCCCCTTAATCTTGGAACTTCCATAACATCTTCTCGGTTTACTGACCAGGCCTCCAACTTATCACTTTCCTTGACAGGTACTTCAAAGCTACTTGTCTAGCAATTAGTTAGATCATTTATCATCAATTACCCATTATAGATTTAACTTTCATTGATTAACTTCTTGATTATGTTATTTCCAATATCTATCAAAACCCAAAGAATCAATTTAGTTATTTCTACTAATATCTATTATAGAATCATAGAATCGTTAAAGTTGGAAGGGACCTTTAAAATCATCGAGTCCAACCATTAACCTAACCTGACAAAACCACTTCTAAACCATGTCCCCAAGTACCACATCTGCCCTTTTTTTAAACACCTCCAGGGATGGCGAATCCACCACCTCCCTGGGCAGCCTATTCCAATGTTGGATAACCCTTCCAGTGGAAATATTTTTCCTAATATCCAACCTAAACCTCGCCTGGCTTAACTTGAACCCATTTCCTCTCGTCCTCTCACTTGTCACTAGGGAGAAGAGGTCAGTCCCCATCTCTCTACAACCTCCTTTCAGGTAGTTGTAGAGAGTGATAAGGTCTCCCCTCAGCCTCCTCTTCTCCAGGCTAAACAGCCCCAGTTCCCTAGTCCTTCCTTGGAAGACTTGTCCCCCAGACCCCTCACCAGCTTCATTGCCCTTCTCTGGACACGCTATAGCACCTCAATGTCTTTTTTGTAGTGAGGGGCCCAGAACTGAACACAGTACTCGAGGTGGGGTCTCACCAGTGCCGAGTACAGGGGGATGATCACTTCCCAAGTCCTGCTCACCACGCTATTCCTGATACAGGCCAGGATGCTGTTGGCCTTCTTGGCCACCTGGGCACACTGCTGGCCCATATTCAGCCGGCTGTCCACCAACACGCCCAGGTCCTTCTCCGCCGGGCAGCTATCGAGCCACTCCACCCCAAGCCTGTAGCGCTGCATGGGGTTGGTGTGACCCAAGTGCAGGATGCGACACTTGGCCTTGTTGAACCTCATACCATTGGCCTCTGCCCATCGGTCCAGCCTGTCCAAATTTTTTTTTAAATTTGATTCTTGATATTTAAATCAAGGTGGAAAGGGTAAGGGGTTTCTAAGCAGCATTGCTGGTGCTTAACAAATCTCTATAACTACCAAACTCAGATGAAACTTCTCTATTCCATTCTTCATTGTTTCGTCTGCTTCTACTTGTTCCCTGTTATAGAACACTAATCACCTGGTAAGGATTCTATGGGTACAAGTCTCAGCACACATAGTGCTTTAACATTTTGCTTCTGCTGTAACCAAAATCTAGTGATTTTACAACAGTTGCAACCATAAGTAGAAGACATAATGGTCAATCACTTCTGCTGATTTAAACTTTGCTTATTTTGATACTGATTGCATTTCCTAGCATTGCTGAATACACAGTGTCCTCATCACCATTGCAAGTGGAGGGTATGATTCTTCAGTGAGGTCTGCCTTGACCAAGCCCTTCCTTAACTGCAGTATTTCTACTATTTTATCTTGTTACAGCAGTGGGAAGCGTATGATTTAAGGCATCTCCTAAGACAAATGTAAAATGCATTTATTGTTTAATAAATTTCTTTTTTCTTTCAACTATAAAATTAAGGCTTTTTTTTTGTCCAGAGTTTAGTTGTGTACTGGCTTCAAGCTAATGCTAATTGTCAAAGTGTTTCAGATGCTGTCATGCATAAAGTATGTAATTTTATTGGATTCTGGACTGGAGAAGAGTGAGGCAGCATGAAGTTTTCTCTGTAAGTAAATACTGAGCAAAGTGCCTTCATACATTTCAGAATGCATTAGTCCATTAAGAGGTTGACGACTTCTTTTCATAGCACAGTAATTTTCATGCATACTTTAAAGTATTTCTTGTTTTCTGTTAAAGATATTGAAATTCTTATATTATTTTTTGTTATTCTTTGATAAAATGAAATAATAATTTTGTTCATAAACCCTAATCATCATTTCATTATCCATAATCACCAATGGATTATTCGTTTACTAAAGTTAATATTGTGTCTTCAAGGGCAGTCATCAGCTTTCGTACATTTGATTTAACGTTTTTTTTTTATGGACAGAGAACTTTTTTTTAATTTATTATGCAATTTAAAAATTGCTTTTCCTCTTGTTTTGTGCATCAAATAACTTGTTGTGAATAGTCACTGTTATTAATGTATATAATACAGTGGTTTTTCAACCTTTTAGATCAGCAATTCATTACTCGAAGGAGAAAAAAAGTACAGTGATCCCTTTGTATCACAGAATTGTTGTGGTTACAAGTGATCTCTGGAGATTGCCTAGTCCAACAAAGATTATATTTACTGAGAGCTGCTAAAAATATAAGTATTATAATAGTGATAATTATTAGTTTTCTGTGTGTATGTTTATCAAGCCTGAACTGAAGACAATATTACAAAAAATATTGGTGGCAAGATTTTCTTTGATATGCAGTAAATCTATCAGCCTTTCATCACGTTTGTCATTTTAGCAAGGTGTAAGATGATCTAGTTTATAATGTTAGTTGTTTGCTTTTGGAAGAGAAGGAACATGGTATATGTATGAGTCCAGGGATTGTTTTTCAATGTCCGTGAAAATCTGATCATCTTTGACTAAATTGTTAATTTCTGAGAACACTAGAGTGAGCAAAGAGCTGTTGAGCCAGAAAGGAAGTGATGGAGAACTGATCAGGTCTCAGGAATGAAGCCAGGATGTTGAGATAAGGGGAGAAGTAAGAATGGAAATGCACAGAATGTAAGTGTTTGCTGGGTGAGTAATCATTGTAATAAGTAAGAGTATAAAGGTGATATTTCCTTAATAATAGTAGGTTCAAGAATGCTATGGAATTTCCCAGCTGCTTCTGTCTGCTGCTCCATTCCCTCTCTGTGAGGTTTGACAGTCAAGTCATTCAAAGAAAATGTTAAAAAAGATTTAGAAATATGGTGTAAGAATGATTTGGAGCCTAAGTATGGATTACGATGTAAAGTTCAGATGGATTTTTTCTACAGAAGAGAAGATGACAGCAGTTTTCAAATAATTAAGAAGAAATGTTAATTCTTCGTGCCTGTGATGAGTGAAACAAGAAGTAACAGGCTGAGATTGCAGTTTGGGAAATTCAGATGAAGCACAAGAAAAACCTTTTCTGGCAGTGAGAACAGTGAAGCATACGTTGCATACGAAGGTTTGGAATCCCCATCTGTTGCAACAAGAGGCTAAACAAATATCTCCAGGAATTGCATCAGTAGAGTTGGTGCTGTTTTGGGCTAAAATGTGATCTAGTTGGCTTTAGGATATCACTTCCAACCCCATCATTTTTAAAATACAACAACTACAAGTAGAAATATTTTTCATAAACAAAGGCCTCTTTAATCCTCCAGGAAAAGCTGTAATAGGTTCTGTAGTTGGGATAAGAACTCCATAAATTCAAGATATGAAGAAGATGTGCATTTTAAGACCAGCTAATCACTGAAAAAAGTCCCCAAAGCACATGGTAGATTCTACATAGCCTGAAACCAAAAGTCTTACAGCCTATATATAATTTATGAGCATGACTCAGATGTAACTGTTTGAAACTACTGTATTTATTCTGTATTTTATGGGATGTGAAACTTGGTGATCTTAAATCCTATTTAATTTTATTGTGTGATTAAATTTTCCGGGGATATCATGTTCTACGTGTCTGCATAAGCAAGTAATTTGAGTAATACAACCCACTGTCTTAGACTCCTTAATGTCCAAGATCACGTGTAAAAGCCATAGAAGTACATTAACAGAACAACGTACAATAAGTCCAGTCTTTGCTGTGGTTCTGTGCAAGTGATGTGTCTGTAACTGCCTCTTGCTGCTGGATGGTGCCCTGAAAAGTTGCAGAATATCGTCTGGAATGAAGTTGTGATTTTAGATGATGGTCAGGCAGACCTTCAGACTTTCTGCATTATTTTTCTTGCACTGTTTACAATGAGGGAATATTTGTAGGTATCTGATGAAAAATACTGCAAATGAGTTTACAATTGCTCTGTTTTCGACTGCTGGATGAGGCGTTAGTTTCTCCACTGGCACAGAGGCGTGAGGAGAGTTCCTTGAGTCACTAAGGCAGTTGGCATGTCTGAGCACGTATAGCAACTGCGCCGTGTATGAGCCAAGGGCTGTGCAGGTACGGTAGCAAAATAGTGACTACACATACATTTTTAATGACTGCCATTTAATGTAAGTAGGACATATGGAACCAGTGTGATGGCAACTGGAAGCAAATGAAGAAACTAAATTTTCGAGCTATTTTGATACATCAGATACCCCAGCTAGCTAGAGAGGAGGAACAGTCAGAGCGGAAATCCAGGAAGCTTTGGAGAAAGGAGATAAATTATTATTTCAACATTAACTTTGTTTTAAATTTGCTTTCTTCCATCAATCTAAGTAGTAAATACTGTTTTCTAGTTCACTAGCACGTATGGTTTATTTGTTTTTAATATGTGAAGCTGTTTGGTATTACATAATTTTTATGAGTTCCATTCTTGACAAGTTGAAGTTCAGACTTTAATCTTCCAGGGAGCTACAGTAAAAAATAGCTTTGAAACTAAATGGCTCAATCTTTGCTAGAATTATAGAATCATAAAATGGTTTATGTTGGGAGGGACCTTAAAGATCACCTAGTTCCATCCCCCCTGCCATGGGCAGGGATACCTCCCACCAGACCAGGTTGCTCAAAGCCCCATCCAGCCTGGCCTTGAGCACCACCAGGGATGGGGCATCCATCACTACATGCCCTTGTAAAAAGTCCCTCTCCAGCTTTCTTGTAGGTGCCCTTCAGATACTGGAAGGGACTATAAGGTCTCCCCGAAGCCTTCTCTTCTCCAGGCTGAACAACCCCAACTCTCTCAGCCTGTCTTCATAGGAGAGGTGCTGCAGCCCTAGAGGTCTTCCATTTGTCATTTTCTGGTTGTGTTTGGAGCCGTGCAATAAAAGGTGAGACTACAAGAATAAACTGTGTTAGCAAGTTTGCATCAGAAATGCTGGAAAACTTTCGGAGATTGTAGTAGCAATATTTTGCATGCTCTTACTTTTACAAAATACAAGATGCTTCAAAAATACTAAAACTGTTTTTCAGAATACTAAGAAGAAACAGATGGAATAAGTTGAACTTCAGGCACTGAGCTAATTTTCAGACTTATTCAGTGTACATTAGGTCATTAGGCGGAAAGCTACTTTGTGTAACTGTGTTTAATGTGTACTTACCATAAAAGCTATTTCCTGTTATTCTGTAAAGCCAATTAGCTATTTACCAAATACCATATTTTGTGTCTGTGTGATTTCGTTTTTCATTGTGCAGCATGACAAAAGAGAAATGGCAATCATATAAATTATTATCTTGATAAATACATAATGTATTTTACACTACTAGATTCTTTTCTAAGAGGGATTGGGGTACACCTTTAGTTTATCTCAGAGGTACTTATTAGCCAGAGCCCCTTATTTTTTCTGTGACAGACTCAGGCCTTTAGATATTTTGTATAACGTAATAGTTTCTCTGTGTATGTGTTGGTTTTGCTTTTATTGTATATGTAATATTTAGTTATTTTGCGTTCCAAGTATAACAAAGAAGATGTATTTTCCAATTACCTTTCTTTTTGCCTGCTGTCCCATATTACTCTTGTTCCAGGGATATGATCTTTTGTAACAGACATTCCTGGAATTTCATCTAGGTCTTGAAATTAAGGAGAATCCTGAAGCTTCTGGCCAGCAGCTGTATTAATTCAGCCCATGAAAGATGCATTTGAGTTTGAATTGTAATAAAAGTGTGTGCATAATTTAGAGATAGCTCTTAGAGTGATATGACAGAGCTTCTGGAATTTCCCAAATTGTGGGCATGCCTCTCCCTGTATGCCAGTTTAGGTTACAGACAGGAGGGAAGATCAGAAATTCTCTGAAGTTGCAGCTGTAATAAACAGAAATCTCTGCAAATAATTTTCATTGCAAGTGTATCCGATGCAAAGGCTTGAATTACCAAGGAGTATGAAATGTTATTGCTGAGCAATGAACTGCCTCCATTACATAAAACTGTGAGAAATATAATTTATAAGCTGTAAGCATCAGGGTTAATAGAATCACAGAACCACAGAATGGTCAGGGTTGGAAGGGACCTCTGGAGATCGTCTCGTCCCACCCCCCTGCCAGAGCAGGGTCACCTACAGCAGGTTGCAGAGGACGGTGTCCAGGCGGGTTTTGAATATCTCCAGTGTGGGAGACTCCACAGCCTCACTGGGCAGCCTGTGCCAGTGGTCTGCCACCCTCAAAGGAAAGAAGTCCCTCCTCATGTTTAGATGGAACTTCCTATGCTCGTTTGTGCCCGTTGCCTCATGTTCTGTCACTGGCCACCACTGAAAAAGAGACTGTTCCCATCTACCTGGCACCCTCCTTTTAAGTATTTATAAGTATTGATAAGAAATAACTGTTACACTGCTCCAAAGATGTGTTATAAAGAAATATTGTCCTATGAAAATCTGCTATCAGTTCTCAAACTGTATATAGAGCTAGGTGGGGATTAGGAAGCGAAGGTCTGATGTAATCAAACACTAATGGTTTTGAGTATTTGAGGAGGCCACAAATGTTCACAAGTTGTTTAGGTACTTAGTTGTCCATCCTGTTAAATATGTATGCCCTTTTTTTGGTCCACATTTGACTACTTTCAACTTCAGCTTTTATTTGTTGGATTGAAGAACCATCCACTATTAAAGCTCTCATTCATCTGCAAGTCCTTATGATATTATCAAGTCAGGTCTCTGCTGCATATTTGAATGAGTGAGTATGATGGAAACCATCACTGAATTTGCTGTTTTATCCTCTACCACATTTTTTAAAGATATTTACCTGAAAGATGTAACCAAGATGGTTTTGATTAGCTTGTCTTCCTTTTAAGCACACAAGCTTATTTCCCCAAAAGGCTCTAAAGATCAATACACAGAATAGAGAGTGTACTTAGTTTTTTTTGTTCTGTTTGGCATCAGTGCCTTCTCAAATGCAGTCGCCAGGGGGACTGTATTTGTGCAATTACCTCTGTGTGTTCCGTATTGCTGTCATGTGGCTGTCCTGCCGAAGGTCAACTGAGGAGCCATTGCGCCAAAAGCAGAACAACTTTCCCAGGCACCGATCAGTGATAATTCTGTTCCGAGCAGAGGCAAGGAAGCCATGTGGTTCACACTCTGAAAATTTCTATATAGCGCTGTAGCTCCAGGGCAGTGTGCGGATTTGAGGCTTAAGAGAAAAGCAGATTCTTAACGTAGAAAAGCTAGGATTTTCTATTGATTTTCTATACTGTCATGGTATCCCGTGACATAAAGCAGGTTTACCAAATTTCATAGTTGCATTAATGAGGAGGAACTGTTTATTTTTAACTCTAAAGTTACTTAGAAAACTTCTTTCATTGCATGTGGTAGAGAGGCAAGAATAACAGCTGATTTCTGTTAATATCAGCTTTTTGCCTTTTTTGATTTGTGTTTATTTTTATTATGCCCAAGAGAGACATGCTCTATTCCTGTGGTGTTGCTGTCTTTAAAGAAACTAAAAATATGCCATACCTGTGCTCCATGTGACCTGATTTCCGTTCCCTGCTCTCCAGAGATTGAAATTTTGCCTTCAGGAGAGTATTTTGATGTCTGTGTTCATACCTATTTGCTGTTATGTGCACAGTTGAGTTTTCTGTATTTTGTGGAGTTTTCTGTGTGGAAACAGTGGTTTGTGTTTGCTGATTCTAATGGAGGATCATCGGAATCACTGTATTTGTCTCAGACTCACTTGTGTCAACTAATGGGCAGTGAACCATGACCAAAAGGTGCAATAAGCACCGTAATTAGCAGTTGGGATTTGTCTGTGAGACAAATTAAACCAGTCAAAAGACACTTTATATCCAGTTGAACAGAGTTCTTCATCAGTGGATGTCCCGGTCTAGTTATATATTGTACGGCTTTGTTTTGCAGGAGCCACTTCATGAAAATATGGACTGTCTTTCTCGGGCTCGAGTAATTTTCCTTCCAACTATTATGGTTGAAGTTACTAGATGTTTTTAGCGTGTAGGGTGATGTTGATTTTTCCATTGCATTGATAAATGTGTTTGTTTTCTCTCTGTAAAACACTTTTTTACTTGAACTTTCTGTGTGGGGGTGTTGCGTGAATAATAGAGAAGCTATTGAATACATCACTATATAAATTTCAGAATTAGATTTACAGATATATCAAGTGACGATAGTGACTTGTTTGAAATTTAAGTTCCGTTCCGTTTTGTATCTGTCTGGTATCTTGTGTCCATCTTGTCATTGTAGCCAATTATAGTATCTTAAAGATACAGATGTATCTTAAAGGGGGGTGTCGTGAGAAGGATTAGGTTTTCAATGGTCTGAATTTCAGACTTCTCACGTATAGTAGGGGGTCCCTGGTCAGTGAGCTATTGAGGGCAGGTCCCAGTCAGATAGGAAAAGGAGGGAAATCATGCTGAATTTAAGTTAGGAACTTAAATAGCAGTCTCATTCCAATAAATGGGAAAAATAGGAAGAGAAACCTTGTGTGAACCCTTCTCCTTCTAAGACAGAGGCATGCATTGCATGTCTGTTATTCCACTGAATACAGGAGACGCAGATTTCTAGGATTATACCACAGAGTATTTCTCAGTAGATAGAAGCTAGCAGATGAGGCAGCTGGATAGAAATTGAGGATAAGAGGGTCATGCAATGTGCATGAACTGTCAAATGCCTTGATATGTTTAATGACTGTATTTATCTCATCAGTAATTTAAAGCAGCATCTAGTGTTTAGACTTATGGCACAGTCACAAGATGCATTTTATTATGCAAAATCTGTTTTTTCAGCTCTTGACATCTGCACACTTTTAGTCATTAGACTAATGGCGGTGTGCTAATGCTACCAAGAAAAATATTTTTCTTCTGCTCTGGCAATAAAAAGGAAAAAGAAGAGTGCTATACTTCGCAGTTAATGGAAGAGACAGATCCANCCTTCCTAATAGGAGAAAGTGAATTTTACATAGTAACACAAGAAAAGTTACTTGTATAAATGTTTTTCTCTTAGCTGCAAGTCCTAAGGCTTCTTTTTAACAGCTACGGATAAAAATCTTGTTGTTTTCCATGCCTTCCTCTTTTCCAATTATAGATATTACAGCGTGCAAAAAGGACAGAAGGAGTGCAAATCTTTTCGCTCCTTTGAGTTATGTCTTTACTCCCTGTGCCCCATTTTTCACAGGGACAGATTGATGAAGAAGATACAGCAGAATAAATATATCCAGGTGAGGATCTTTCTTGTATTTAGTGATACGAGCTGGTGCAACATTATAAATGTGGTGCTTTTGAGTGTAGCAGATATAGTGCCATTATAGAATGATGCTTTACTGATCTTTAAAATTCTGCTCCTTTAATTGAACTTGTCTCGAGGACATACTGTTGCTTTCTGGAAAAATAACTTACACTGGAACTTAAAATGGTTTGCATCACAGAACACTTAGCGTCTTTATTTCTTTAAAACCTTTCATTGTTTCCTTTGCTGATGATACCTATCAAGCAAAGTGTTTGATCACAATTGTTTTTCTGTTTGCATGCATTAGGGCTGCCTGGCTTTTAAGGACAGCGTAGTTCCTTCAGTACAATTCTTCCAACAAAACCCACAGTAGCTTTCTTATCATCAGGAAAGATTTAGACTATACCTAATAAAGAGTAAAAAAATTTTTGGACAGTAATGGGTTCTGCTGATGTAACTGTAAGAGAAATAACTGTACTTAGCAATAGGGCTTACCATTAATTTATACCTGTTACTATCCGATACCTGTTGCTAGGGGCTTTATACATAACTTTTAATTTAAATAAATATAAGCAGTTTCAGATATGAGCACAAATGTGGGTTTTATTTTGCTCAAACAAGGTTTGTACGTTTGAACAGAAGCTATGGAATAATGTGATATTGAATGTTATTTTGGGCTCTGATCTTGTATATATGAGAAAGTATATTTGACTGAGATTTTGTCTTTATAATGTACAATGAACGTGCATCATAGCCTGGGAATAATAAAAAAAATAGAAATTAAGGAATGAAAAACAGTAATATGTAACTTAAATTTCTGACCAAAAGCTTTTAATGAAGGGCAAAATTTGTGCCAATATTTAATGTATGGTGGAAAGTTCATCTGGTTAAAACCTCAGAATGAAATGTGAAGCAGGACAGCTTTTGCTTTCCTAGGTTTTAAAGTGTATCTTTCCAATTGAACAAAAACCCTCTTCGCTTTTAAGAAATGTAACCGATTTCAGCATAAAGAAAAGAATTTATTAACATTTAGGTGATTATTCTTCAAAAGTATCACCCACGTACTTTTTCCTTTTTTACAGTGTTTCCAGTGAGATTACAAAATTTCATTTATTGCTGTCAGCAGCGCAACCAAGCTCCTCCCTCCATCCCTCCCCCAGGCATCCCAATACAAAAGAAAACTTTCTGCATGAGAGCTAGCTAGGTAGATAGGATGTTCTTCGGAACGAAATGGTGAAGGTGAGAAAATGAAGACTTTCTGTCTCTGAAGATACAAGCTAGCCAAAATTACCTTAAGAAATCAGTGTGAAGGTTTTTTATTTTGAAAGGGATGTTGTAAGTATTTTGGTTTTGCTAAATATTATGAGAAATTTCAATTGCTAATTTTTGTAATTTAAATCTATGTGTGTTTGATCAAAATATTCAGGGATATATGTATACATCTGTATATATGTATGTAAAAAATATGTGCACACATGGTTTGAAGTCTTAGATGTGGTTTTACTTTAGGTACAGGTAGCATGTTCATAAGAAAATGTGCCTTTAATGTACAACTACTATATTGCTGTAAACATGCAGCTCTTTCTTTAGTTTACATGTGGCACTATAACATTTTACTAAACATTAATATATTTCTCATATTAATTACTGACTGGTTTTTGTCTTGTTTTATTATATTGGTTTATGCACAGTAGTCCTTAAATTGGCTTTAGTACTATATAATCTGAGATATCTATAATATCTTGAGATAGTGGAATTTCTTGACCTACACAAATCTGGAATGTTTTTTCTCACAAAAATGCTGGTGAGTGATTTTTTTTCAGGATGTTTAAGTAATGCACAGTCTAGCCGGTTGCATACATTTCTGATTTTGGAGGTAATGAGTGAAAAGTATTCTATTCTATTCTATTCTATTCTATTCTATTCTATTCTATTCTATTCTATTCTATTCTATTGATATTGTGAATAAATGTTTATATTACACCTGTTAAAAAAAAAAAAAAACAAAACAAAAAACCAAAAAAAGCCAAAACCCCACTGGTAGATATTTATCCAAACACAAAGTTTTCGTTGGGGCGGGGTGGGAGTGGGAAGCAGAGAGTGGGGGACAAAGTGCTAGGTAGAAGAAATGGCCAAGTATTTTAGAAACAGCAGTAGTCCCATAAAATGTCCCAGTTTGATTTTACAAAGGACTAAAATCTGTTAAATTTGTTAATAATTATTGGTAGTTCAATAGAAGAAAATGGTGATTAGAGAGCAGAAGTATTTCCTCTTTATTGAAACTGAGTGGGCTATAGCAGTAACTTTCTGCAAGTATTGTACAACACAGAAAAGAGAGAATTCCTAGCCTATTTCATAAGGTGTTGCTGTGGGCTGCTTTCTCATTTTTTCTCATTCCAGATGAACAGAATAGTTCATCTGATTGCAAAATATTTGAGCTACATATAAAATAGTGTTTTGATTCCTTTTTTAATCACCTTTTTTAAGTTACTGGTTTTAATAATGGGCATTTATTACAGAGTACATCTAGTGCATCCATGGTGATGATGAACTTGGAGATGCTTATAATATTCAGAGTTTTCAGACTGGTGTTTCCTGTTGTATATGGTGAGCTGATTGAATGTAAAGTTTGAAACCTGAAATAGCTAATGCAGACCATTGGTTATGCTGACATCCAGTTCTGCTCTTGTGCGTCATACAGGAAGGTGACTCCAGAGTGTTAGAGGTCTCTGCTTAACAGTAAGGGAAGTTTTGACAGCTATGGAATGATTCAATGCAAGATTGATACCTATGTTTAGGTGTCTAAATGCAGCTGTCTGTCTGTGATCTCGGTGTTTAATCTCCCCTTACAGTCAGTAGAGATTTAGTTAATGTTGTCACTGGAGTTTTAGATTATTTTAAAGTAGCTGTTTCCCTTTGATAATTTGAATATCTCTACAGCCTTGATTGACTGTACATACCACTAGGTATCCACTGACTGTAATGGGAGTTAGGATGCCATGTTCACATGCAGGACCTCAGCGAAGCTGTCTTTGTCTACATACTGTATCCAACCATAACATCTTCATGCTTCTGTATATCTGGCCTATGTATTAATATAAATTTGTGCCTTTTTAGGGTACTGAGAAGGCTACTGATTTTGTTGATATAGTTGAAAAAGCCATCTTGTTCCGTGAACCAAATTTGTATGTGATGTATGCACTTAAGTGTAGTTAAATACTCCTTCATGAACTACTTGGAAATATATGGTTCTGGATGTTTTGTTATTATCGTCTGAACTATGTATAAGATTTATTAAAATTTGATTTTGCGTATGCCCACTTAAAATGTGTTTTGACAAATACACAGATTGGTCAAAACAAGCTTTTTCGAAATACTGTGGATAAGTACTGAGAAAGAAACAGGGCTCTGACTAGAGCATAGATTTTAATAATTCCGGTCCTATGTCGGTGAATCTCATGGTAAATAATGTTTTAGTCTTTTTTTTTATTTATTCATTTTAAGATATTTCTTGACCTATGTTAAGCATATAGTTATTTGATTTTGTGCTTTCAAACAATATCCTACCGGAGGGACACATTTTTATTCTTTAGTCTCATGTGAAAGAATCTATTGAATGCATACTAAACCGAAACTAAACAGATGGTTTACCCTTTATTTTTTCAGATCCAGATGCACACAGGGAATTCAACGGGTGGCTATTGACAGGGGAGTGGGTAGAAGTAATTTGAGACTCAGAATTGGTTATTATACATGCTAGAACTAGATTGAAACACAAATAAGGACATTTTTCTATTTATGTTCCTACTGGTTTTCCTACAATATACTTGGGAAACTCCTCCTCAAAAAATGCCCCTTCCTGATTTTGATAGTGTTTTGCTGAGCAGTTCTATTAGTTTAAATTCCTCTCCTATGTTGAGTATCTTATGGTCAATAGTTTGATTGCTCTTACCTTGCTGCATATAAAAGGAACTCTACATGCTTTTAGGGAGCTGAAAGGAGTTCTGAAATTCACATAAATGGAACCAAATTAAGGAGTTGCATATGGGGCTTGAAGTTGTATTTTGTCTTTCATTCTAAAAGCCTAAATCGGTTAGTTATCATCTCTAGTGATTAGTCATTACCCCAGTGAGTGTTTTGTAATTTGTGTCTGTGAAGCACTGTATTAATAGACTCATTTTTTGGCAGTACTTTGCTATTCTGTAAAAAAATTGTCCTAAAGGATAGCTTTTTCTCTTAAGAAATTTTTATACGTAATTGTAGTAGATAGTAGATAGTAGTGCCCATGTGTCTATTTCATTTCAAGACTTGTGTTTCACCTCTTTCTAATAATTTGCAGATAATTTGTTCAGTAAATTTCATCAGTTTATGTGGAATTCCTTGGGTTTTGACATAAAAAGATTGCGTGTCGTTTCCACAGTACTCAAAGTCAGCCTTAGGCCAGTTACACTAACCTAAAGATGTGGCTAGCTATATACATTGAATTCAGTTTGTCTCAAGATGAGAAAAATAAGTAATTTCCATTTTAATTAAAAAAAAAGGTGAATTTGAATACTTTTTTTGTATCCCTGATCCTGTAGAGGGTGATCCTTTAGTAAATGGAGGTCCCACCAATGCATTTTTATCTGTTACTGATGGACCGCTGTCTACTGTAGGACAGGAAATATGAAAACCTGTTGTAGGATTTGCAATTCTTCATTTAATTTAAATGGAAATTTCTTGCATACCCTGTATTGGAAATTAGCAGATCAAGACTCTGGCCTAGTATTTGCCTTCAGCAGCACGCTTTCGGTAGTGTATTGTTAGGATTTCCCCAGACTAACTTGGATTTACACACCCAAGTTTGTTCTCCCAGGTTCTAGAAGGAAAGCCCTTCAGTAGTACTTTAGCTTACTTCTGAGAATGCTTGTTCTCTAGCTTCCCTCTGAGAAGTGTTTACTAGGGAGGCTTTTCTATCCAGTGCAAAAACTGAAATTATATCTAATGGTAACACTTTACCTCAGTGGCTCAACTTAAAAATTCACCTGGTTCTGCAGCATATGACGAAGTGGCAGAGTTTAGCTGAGCTTCAGGAATTTTGAGTAGTCACTCCATCTTTTAAAAATTTTGTAGTCATCTGTATTGCAAGGATTTTTCAGTCACGTATTCTTAGCTTCCTTTTTCCTAACCTAAGTCACAATCTATAAGTGCTCGGCAGTTGATGAAAGGCTAAAAGGTCTGTTGTTCCAGGTGAGCCCAAGTACATTGCAGGTACAGGTCTTCTGAAGAAATCCTCTCATGGTGTCTGTGAATGTTTGTTCAATTATGACTTCTAGTCACTGCTGCTTAAGGGAATGTGTAGGGTTTTTTTGCTCTTGATCGCTGATCTTGACAGATTCAGCCTTCACTTTTTTTTTGCAAATTCAGCTTCTGAATCCTTAATACTAAAAAAATGTTTATTATTTTTACTAAAACCATTTTCTTTGCTTCATTTATTACGGTCAATGTGGTTACCTAAAAGCTCAGTCTGTCTGTTGTCCTTAAAACTGCTTTGAAGATAAAATTAATCTTCTCAGAATTATTAAAAAATGAAAAAAAGGGTGCATGTTGATTTTCACTTTATCTTTTGAGCTTTCCATTGGAAATGGTTCTGTGTGGTTTTGCAGAGAAACAGTTCTTTGATTATATACTTTCAACTTGTTACCATGNCTAAACCAAAATAAAATCATTGCACAATCATTCTGGCTCCAGGCAGTTGCATATTCTTTTTAAAGAAATATATCTATGCATTTAAAGAGGAGAGCTGTAAGTACAAGAGCATATTGATTTTCTATCATGGTCCACATGTGAGCTCACAAAGCTGAAGTAGCAAAGCTGGACTATGGGCAATCAAAAATGCAGAGTGTTTTAAAGACTCATTGGTGACCAAAATTATTTATTAGAAGGGGGTAATTGGTTTTGACATGAGTCACAAAAGGCAAGTCATCCTCTAATGGGTCAAAATTTTCTTCATCTTTTGTGGATAAGAACTGCAGTCATGTAAATTGCTGTCATCTTCAAGTAATGTGGTAAATTCAGGCAAGAAGTCATTACTAACTGCTTACTTAAGAGTGATTTGCCTTAAGTCACTTCAGTGCTTTTTACCTTGACACCTTTCCCCTTTGTCGGTGATTTAAGCTCAAGCAGAATAATTGAAAATAAATTCTCGAAGGTATTCTGCTAATCCTCAGAAGAATTGCAGTATTTGTGCATATGTGAGAAGGTGAATTTGCTTCCTCATATTTGCCTTTTCCCAGGCTGGTATGGGAGGCAGAATTGACCTATACCTGTCAGCATCAATAAACAAGTCAATGACTTGGATCAAAACCCCAGTAGTTAATAGTAATGAAATTTGTTTCCTCTGATGTGTGGGAAAGAGTAGTTATTAAACAAATAGACATAACCAAGATCTCCAGAAGCAGCAGATGTTCTGGTGCAGAGCCACAAAGCATTAAGGCACCTGTGAAATTCCAGGAGAAACTGTCCTCCTATTGATGTGAAGTTGTAGGGAGGGCAATACCAGATTTACTTAATTATTTGGTTTGTAGTAGTCCTTTATGTTGTCTTTAGATTGTTTAAATTCTGCATAACAGTCAGTGGGTGTGGAGCTTCATGAGGGTTAACCAGTGATCAAATCACCTCCTAGTGAATTTTGTGCTGAGGAAGTGCAGGTCCCTGCCTTTTCTAAGCCCATAGAACAGGGGTGGTCACATGCAGAATTAAGCACAGCAGCTATCCCAGTTCTGGTGTTACTGTACTTTTTTGAAAACTGTGTACTAAATCACTCTTCATTACCAAGTCTTGGTGAGAAAGTATGCAGGACTCATTGTCAGCAGTTAGTGAAATAATATCAAGCAGCACGCTACACTTTGTAGTGTGATGCATCATGCCTTTTGTATGTTGTGATAACTCATGTCAAGGTAAATTAATTTCAATAGATGTCTTTAAAAATTCAGGAAATCTGGAGGTATATTTGAAACTCAGATGTTTCCCAGACACTGCATCTTGGTTTTGGCCAAGGTTTATAAAAGTTTGTAGTACATTTTGTTATTGAATGTCAATGCAAATATTCTTCCATCAAACACATATGGTAAACCCTTAGTTGCGGCCACACTCTCAGTTTACTACTCAACAAAATTAGAAAAAACCTTCACGAGCAGAGCTTTTCAGCCATAACTAAAGGTCATGAGGGAAAGAGTTAAGAGTCTGAAGAACAGGAAGAGCAAAGCACAAACATGACAAATCAGCAGAATCAGAAGAGAGCAAAACTCAAGACCAGTGAGGTAAAACCTGCCATTTCTTGTGTTGTTTTTACTACAAGCCATAAATATCTCCTTGGATGTACTCAAAAGTCACCTGGACAAAGCCTTGAGCCAAAGTCAATGTCGGCCTTACTTTGAGCAGGGGATGGATCTGATGAGCCTCAGGGTCCTTTCCAATTAGGCTGTTTTGTGATCCCATGTATGCAGCAGGGGTGGTAGATACGGAACTAACATCTGTTTGCAAGAAGTACAGAGGTACAGTAACTAAGGTGCAAGGCTGCCAATACTGTAAGCTGCTATAGAGAGGAACAATTAGGTGACTGTGAGTTCTGATCGAGATGTGATTTTGACACTTCCTAGCTGGAAAGGCAAAGGAAAAAAGTATCTTTTCTGCAACCTGAGTTATACAGGGTAGATCCAGAATCAGTTGTGGATTTCTATCGATTTTGTTTTACATTACCCTTTCTTCTAAACGAATGTGCTTCTAGTTGGTTTTGCTTTATATCCCGGGGTGCATCAAACACCTCATAACCAGCCGGTCAAGAGAGGTGATTATCCCACTGTGCTCAGCGTTGGTGTGGCCTCACCTGGAGTGCTGTGTGCAGTTCTGGGCCCCGCAATTTAAGAAGGATGTTCAGATCCTTGAATGTGTCCCGAGGAGGGCAACAAAGCTGGTGACAGGGCTGGGAGGAATGTCCTGTGAGAAGCAGCTGAGGACTTATGGGCTTGTCTTGTTTGGAGAAAAGGAGTCTCAGGGGACCTGATTGCTCTCTGCTGCTTCCTGAGGAGGGGAGGTGGAGAGGGAGGTGCTGATCTCTTCTCCCTGGGATCCAGTGATAGGACACCTGGGAATGGTTCAAAGCTGCGCTGGGGGGGTTTAGAGTGGACACTGGGAAGCATTTCTATACCTAGAGGGTGGTCAAACACTGGAACAGACTTCCTGGAGAGGTGGTCGATGCCCCAAGCCTGTCAGGGTTTAAGAGAGGCATTTGGACAATGCCCTTAGTAACATACTTTAATTGTTCATGAGCCCCGAATTGGTCAGATAGTTGGACTAGGTGATCATTGTCTGTTCCCTCCAAGTGAAGGGAACATTCCATTTCATTCCATTTTCATAGAATCATAGAATGGTTTAGGTTGGAAGGGACCTTAAAACCCCCAACTCTCTCAGCCTGTCTGCATAGGAGAGGTGCTCCAGCCCTCTGATCATCTTTGTGGCCCTCCTCTGGACTCACTCCAACGGGTCCATGTTTTTCCTGTGCTGAGGGCTCCAGAGCTCGACACACTACTGCAGGTGGGGTCTCACCAGGGCAGAGGGGCAGAATCACCTCCCTTGAACTTCTGGCCACGCTTCTTTTGATGCAGCCCAGGATGCATGTGACCTTCATATGGGGTTTCACAGAAGGAAGAAATAATTTATCTAATGGGTATTAGTTTTAAGTTGTGACTACTTCT
>VZSZ01003297.1:556780-571480 GCA_013398815.1 Ibidorhyncha struthersii | reverse complement strand
GATTGTAAATAGCTTTCTGTTTTAAGTTACTTCTAGCACTGGAAACAAACATATAGAAGGAAAAATGGATCCCTTGTTTTGGCCATCAGAAACTAACAGCTTTCGACGTTTCACCCCTGAGTCCTTGGCAGCAATTGAGGAAAGAATTGCTGAGAAAAAAAAGCAGCAAGCCAAAGTTAACCGGGAGAATAAGGACCAAGCAGTTGAAGAAGATAAACTTACTCCACAGCTTGATCTGAAAACCTGCAAAAAGCTGCCATCTCTTTATGGGGATGTTCCTGTGGAGCTCATTGGGGAACCCCTGGAAGATATTGATCCATACTACAGTGATCACAAGGTTAAAATCTTAAAAACCATTTTTTTCATTTAATATTGTCTGCTGAACCCTTAAGAGATAGTAAAAGCTCTATTCAGGAGATGCTGGTTTTTGATTGTTCTGTAGACAGATATTCGAACATTACTAGAGTTTTTTAGGACAGGAGTGCTATGGTCTGCTCTACGTTTGTAATGAAAAGGTATTTTAAGTTCCAGTCAGCAATCAGAATTAATTATGAAAACACAATATATTTGATAGATGCATCTTGATAGGAAATATGTTCTGGGATAACTGATGCTTCGTGTTCCAGAGCAGTTTTCTGTGGTGTCTGTGGGGCTGAACTCACTGTTGTAGAAACAGTGCCCATCAAACTGTAGATCATGCGGGAATTGCTGACTTACAGCTGCCGACTTACTGCAGATGTTTTTGCTGAATTACAAATATTATACAAATTAGGGGAGACATAACCGAGATATTTCCAGTGCTCTGTGTAACAAAAACATATATTTTCATTAGAATAAATTAATTTTCTGTTATTTTATGTCTCATCAGCTTGGTTTATTGTACCATATTTATACTGCATATACTCCATGCTATTGCAAAGTGTTTTGTGTTGTTGCCTATAGGAGTGTGTAAAGTAGATGCTCTAGGAATCCCTTCTAAATGAAATGCCTATTGTATGATTGCTTACTGTTGAGGGGGTGTCGTCTTGACCTGAAGAGCAGAAGGTTCCATCCAGTCCTATGTTGCTGTCTTCTATGCAGACCAGCAAGTCACTGGAATATAATAATTTAGTCAGAGAAAGTGCAGAAAGCTTTGTTCTTGCAGAAATTTTTATTTCTCAGAGTAATCGAGGTGATATCCCT
The DNA here is from genome assembly GCA_013398815.1 of Ibidorhyncha struthersii. Classification (NCBI taxonomy): domain Eukaryota; kingdom Metazoa; phylum Chordata; class Aves; order Charadriiformes; family Charadriidae; genus Ibidorhyncha; species Ibidorhyncha struthersii. Next base: position 570,298 of record VZSZ01003297.1, on the reverse strand, counting down.
GATGAAGAGAAACTAAGGCTGATTCAGTTGAAGAAATTTAGATAAAAGAGAAATGTGCTTTTGATTTAAGAGATTTCATTTTTAATTGAGTGACAAAAGTACTGAGCTGCATAGACCTTAAGGTAGCTTAGAGCGAATTTACAGCGTTACTTGATGATTTAGAGATATTTCAAAATTCAAATTTTTGCTTTGGCTGGACTGGATTCTTGCAGTCCTACACAATATACATATTTTGTAAACGAACTTTTGTAGCCTATAAGACTATCCAAGAGAAAGGTACTTTTGAGTATGATTAACACCATTCTTGCAGTCCCAGAATAGTGTCCTTTAATTACCTTGACAAAGTGGATATGCTCACTTGCTCTTCAAATTCATTCCCATTACTACTTCTTCCTAAAGAACTTTTATATAGCTGGTGTCTTTTGTTCAAAATGTAGTATCATCAGGTGACAGCTCCACGTCAGAATACAGGAAAGCTTTATTCATAGTTGCAGTTAGATATAATTCTGAATGCAGATTTGAAAACCTAAACATTTAATTTTGGGGGAAAATTTTGTTTCATTAAAATATTTCGTATACGATGAATCTTTTTTTTATAGACTTTTATGGTGATAAATAAAAGGAGGACTATTTTCCGATTTACTGCCACGCCTGCCTTGTGTATAGTTGGTCCTTTTAATCCAGTCAGAAGAGCAGCAATTAAAATTCTGACTCATTCATATCCTTTTATTGGTTTCCCTTGTTTCAGTTTTAAAATATACTGTACCATTTAACCATTAAACGGTCGGACTTGATGATCTTAAATGTCTTTTCCAACCTATGATTCTATTTACTGTCATTCTGTTCCTCTGATCATATTAATGTAATTTTAAGCTCATGTGGCTGTGATAGAGATTTTTAAAAAAATGTATATTGATTCTTGGTTTACAACAGCCAAGATATTTACATGGTGTTTGTACAAGTAAAAATGTCAAAAAGCTCATATTTAAAATCAGATTTGCAGATATTGTTATGAAACAACATTTAGGGCTACTGTATGCTATTTTAGCCATTTTCCAGAACTTTTTCTGAATCTCTACTGTGGTGACAAGCTTAAAAAAAACAAACCAACAAAACAGTGACTCCCTAGTTATTAAAACATAAAGGATATGATTTACAGCAATGCTTTGCTGAAAGTCTGGTGTTACCCTAAGAAATGTATTTCACGCTCAAGTTTAGAAAGTTCTGAAGAGCACCCATTTTTTGTATTTTTGCAAAAATATAAATGTAGTTTGAAGAATGTAAAACTGTGAAGGATCACAGGTGCAAAACAATAGGCTGAGTAGTTTCTGCTCTTTCTGCCAAACATCTGTTTTTATTTGGAATTATTAATTTGCAGAAATAGGTCCTTTTATGGGAACCTATGGCTTCGAATGTGTATTCATGCTATTAGAAATTATTAAATTTGCTGTTCAAATCAGTCCTAAATTTTAGGCCAATGTTTGTTTTAAATAAAACCGCACTTCTATTAGGTGACAAGTGAACTTTCCTGAAAGGATGTTTTTTTCTTATGTGTGTTTTCATCACCTGCCACATAAAATAAGAAAGTTTTCTGAACTCATGACAGAGCAGAGGTGTTTCTTGTAAGAATGTATATGTGGACTCCCAGTTTCAAAGAACACTGATTATTGATAATTAAGCTTTTTCATCTGGTTTTCCTGGGTTTAAAAGCCCTATTTATTATGGGGTTGTGGCCCATTTCTCTTTGTTCCATGCTCCTGCTGGGAAGAAATGAAGGTTTCTGAAGTTTCAAATAAGAGTAGACAGCAGAGGACTCATATTTTTTTTCATTTTTTAATGTACCTCAGCTCTTCTGTCAAACAAATTATGTCTCTCTAATGTCCTAACTTCCAAAATTATGTCCACATGCACATAATTCATTGTTATTTTTAAATCATGAAGTTTACCAAGCTGAGCAGAAGTTTGATCTGACATCAGTTTCTTTGGAAAACACATGAAAAGCCCTGAACATATTCAAACCCAAAGTAATTATTTGACGATCTTTATGGGGTTTTTTTTTGGGTGTAAATCAGCAACTTCATTGTTTTATAATATAGTACTTTTTCCTTAACTTATTATTCACATTATTTGTTGGCTTTATAACATGTACTGTGGTACTCAATTGTGCTTCCATGGCTGTAAATAAGCTTCCAGATGCACTAAACTGGACTGAGTAAGTATGTCAGTGGCCACTTGTTCACTCATTTTCCAAGGATACTGACACGCTAGACTTAACAATTTAAATAATGTGGTGGTCTAATTCTGTGGCTTGGAATTTCTCAAACAGACCTCTGAGGATGATTTAGGATTGTGCTGGTTTTGGCTGGAAAAGTGTTGTGGATTATTATTACTATTATATCACACAGTCTTCCATGAAGCTTCAGTGCCTTTTCTTAGAGGCTTACGCCATATGCCCTTTTCTCTATATTGGCTAATTTTGCCATCTGGTGTAACCTAGAAGGTTGACGCGTTTTTCTTTTTAAGGATTAAGCTTTTTAGAGAGACTGTGCAGCAGAATTCCGTCTTAATATCTCTCATTCTAAGGCAATAACCTGAATGTCTGTTATGGCTGGCTCATGCAAAGAGTATAAAGGGATAAATATTCATTCCATTCTCTCTTGCTGTTTCCTGGAGACACCCCTGGTTCAGCTGTTCACATTAGGAAGCTGTCTGTTTATAATGTCTTGGTACCTTTTGTAATTGTGCCCTGTGTCCAGCGTAACTTGAGGCAGTGTTCTGGAATTAAATCTTGAAAATGTGCCTGGGGCCTCAGAGGTTCTATCATTTTAATTCCTCTTATTTTGGGGTGAGCAATGTTGATAATGATATCTTAATTTTATGTGGGATATCTTTCAGTTAGAGAGTATTTGTCAGAATAAATGTATAAAATATGCAAACTTTACCGGTTAAAATAAGTCTTTGCTGTTGTTGTTCTACCAAAATGTTGAGGCTTTGAAATTTTCCAGTCTGCTTTAGAACATAAACAGCCTTAAATTTTTTTTGCAAGAAAATGTGAGCTATCCTTCATCCAGAAATAGTTTTGTATGCTTATATGAACATTTATGATTATAGATTTACATGGAAATCTTACTAAAATTCAGGAAGGCATCTCCTTATACCCATGATGTTCCTGAAAGTAATGTAATCTGTCCTATTTTACTTCACATTTTCTACCTTCATCATCTCCATCCAGTGACTAAATCATAGAAAAGGTAGAAATATGCCTGAATGTATCTCACTGTCATTAATATTTTTATTTCTATAACTTAAATATACACTTTCCTTCTCAGAGGTCTTTTCACTGGCATATATACTGGTGAAATACTGATAAAGGTGTTAGCAAGAGGATTTGTTTGGAATGAATTTACCTTTCTTCGAGATCCATGGAACTGCTTAGATCTTGTCGTTATTGTCATAACGTAAGTAAAACTCAGTTCGTTTACACTCAAGGGGCAAACGCACAGATAAAATGCTATTTGATATTGCTGAAGTTCTTTAGAGTGATTGGCATCCTACCTGCTTAAGAGTTACTGTGGTTGAATCACACTTTGCATATCTGCAAAGAGAAAAATAGTCATAAACTGTAAAGCAAGACCTAAATGCAAAGCTCATCTGGAAGTGTTTGATTGATCTCAATTTAGTATGTATTTATATTTTTTAAGAGGTGATTGCATAGATGGCCGAAACCAAGCATGCCTCTTTATATTGTCTTAGTTTTACTCTGGAACAGATGAAACTAATTTGAGAAGGATCCAATGTGGGTCACAAAGTGTTGAATGATGTGGTGATAAATAGCAGATGAAATCCCAAGAATGTAAAGTGATGCTCAAGGGAAAACAGACCTAGCTTTACACACACAGTTATGGGCTCTGAAATAGCTTTCCCTTGTTGGGAAGACGATGTTGTAGTTAAAATAGTCAGTCTTGTGAAAACACCACTCCAGTGTGCAATCATGGTCAGAGAAGGAAATAGAAAATGAGGACATTATGGGTAAGAAATAAAGAAAGAAACAGAACACATAGATATTTCACTGCATGGCCTGTATTTTTCTTCAGGACTACATAAATCTCAAAAGATGACAGAATTAAAAAAGATACAGCAAAGATGTGTATCTTGTATTCCACATAATAAGAAACTAAATAGAGTAAAACTCTCACGAAAAAAATACAGAGGGACACGATGGAAGTCTGTGGCACAGAGCCAAAAAGAGAATAAATAATTTGGTTTTTTTTTTTCTCTTACAACAAGAGCTAAAGGCACCAAATGAAGTTGTCAGATGGCAGAATAAAAAAGAAGGGAGTGTTTTTTCACACTATGTGTAGGCATATTCCCATAGGAGGTTGTGGATGCAAAAAACTTGGTTGCGTTCAGAAGGCTTCTGGACAAAATCCTGGATGATAACACAGGAAGGGTTATTTTTAACACAAAGATACTATGTCTTGTTCAGGAAGTCCCTGAGCTATAAATTTGCTGGAAAATTAAATCTGAGAAGCATCGCTGCCTTCGTTTTAAACTTCCCTGTAAACATCTGTTGTGGGTCGTTCTTGAAGACAGGGTAATAGGCCAGATGGACCCCTGCTATGGTCAATTCATATCAAAACCAACTAGCTAGGCGGACAAGAATTGAAGAAGCAAGCAAATTAGAATTTGCATCTCAGATACAGAATGTTAATCTCGGAAGCAAAATAGCCTTCCTTGCAGCAGTGAACAGATTCACTCATGCCCAGTCTCAGAGCTTTCAAACCAAATCTCTGTTATTTATAATTTCTGAATAGTTTTCAGTTGTCTTGTTCTAATTTATTAGAGGTGTAGAATAATTTAGATTGGAAGAGACCTCTGGAGATCATGTGGTCCAGCTCCATGCTAAAAACAGGACTAATTTAGATTAGGTTGCTCGGGACTGCATCCAGTCAAGTTACGAGTTTCTCTGATCATGGAGATTCAACAACCTCTCTGACCAACCCATTCCAACCACATCGTGGTTATTTTCCTTCCCAAATTTCTAATTGAGATGTTTCATGTAGCAACTTAGGTCTGCTGCCTCTCATACTTTTATGGCTAGCTTCCAAGAACAGCCTAGCTCCATCTTCTCCGTCTTCTCTAAGTCCTTGCATGGGCAGCTGAAGACAGCAAATAAGATTCCTGCTCCATTAGCCCTCTAGCCTGCTCTTCTTCAGACTCAACAAATCCAATCCAGCATAATAATTTAACCATATAATTGTCTTACTGCCCCCCTTAGGCCCCTGGCTGGACCTGCTCCAGTATGTAAAATGTCTTTCTTGCCCTGGAGAGCCCAAAGCTGGACACAGTACTCCAGATTCAGTCTCAGAAATCACTCCTTCAATGTATGAGCTAGACTCCTCCACATATGAGCTAGAGTCATGCTAATCTAACCCAATATGTGATAGGCATTCCATGTCACAAGGGTGCTCTGCTCATTCATGTTCAGTTTGCCTGCCCAGGTCCTTTTCTGCAAAGCTGCCAATCAATCCAGTCTGCCCTCAGCTCCCACTTGTGGTCCTGCTAACTCAGGTGCAAGGCTTTGCCTTTGCATTTCCTGAGCTTCATGAGGTTTCTACAGCCCATAACTCATCTGTCAAGCCCACTCTGCAGAGCAGCCTTGCCACCAGTGTAATGACTGCTCCCCTATCCCCAGTTTAGTCATTGTGAACTTGTTGAAGGCAAACTCTATTCCATTCTTCTGGATGTTAATGACATTTTTAAACTATATTGGCCCCAGGACTGATCCATGAGGGATACCACTAGTAACCAGCTGTCAGCTGAACTTTGTTCCTTTGATCACAGCACATAGATGCATGGATAATATTTAGCTTCCACAGATTTTGACAGTAGACTCAGGGACCTGGGAGGACTGAGGGCAGTGTTGAGTAGTTTCAGCTTTTGCATGTCCTCTGTCACTAGGTTCCCTGCCTCCTTGAACAACAGGCCCACAGTTTCCTTTTCACTGCTGGTGTACTTAAAGTAGCCCTTCTTATTGCCCTTCACATCCCTTGCTAGCTTCAACTTCAGCTGAACTTTGTCCTTCCGTGCTTCACCCCTGCATGCTTGGCAACGTCTTAGTGTCCCTTCCCAGAACTATCTCTGCTTCAACCTCCTGCACGCTTCCTTTCTCAATATGAGATTAGTCGGGAGCTCCCTGTTCAGACGAGCCAAGTATGTGGTTTTCTGCCACATACGCTTGACTTTCTACAGAGTACAGTGTGTTGTTCCTGTGCTTTGAAGAAAATACCCTTGAAGATCAACCAGCTGTTCTGGGGGCCACTTTTTCCTTTGGGACAGTTTCAGACCCCTGAACATGCTGAAATCCGCTGTCCTAAAGTCCAAGATTTTTATTCTGCTGTTCATCTTTCTTACATCGCTCAGGGTCTTAAACTCCACCATCTCATGGGCTCTGTAGCAAAGGCTGCCATCAACTGTCATATCCCTGACTGGTTTTTCCTTATTTATAAATAAATATATAAATAAGGTTACGTACTCAGACGTCATCACTCACATATGAATATATGTATATGAAAAAAACATTCTTATGGGTAATCTGTAAACCACTAAGGAGCTTAGACATTGTTAATCCTCAGCAGCTATGAAGTACTCCAGCAGCTGTATGAACAATTTCATTTTATGGTCCTACTTCCCTACCCATACTCCTAATTCATTTGTGCTCAAGCAGATATAAACACTTTGCAATATAGCATCTCCTGTTTTTTTGGGGTCCAATCATGCAACAAATAAAAGTATTTGGAAATTAACTCAACAGTTAACTGCAGTTATTACTTAAGGTATTTGAGAATTATTTAATCTTACAGGTATGGCAAGGCCATAGTGTTCTGATCTGTTGCTGACGAAAGTCATGCTTTGAGTGGGAGGTTGCCTAGATCACCTCCAGAGGTCCTTTCCAACCAATGTTTCTCAGATTGTGTTATTGAGGCTTTTTATTTTAAGGAATTCTGTTACCAGTTATGACCTTGTCATAAGATGAGTCACAATTCATGTCCGTTCTGACATGAAAGGAGTCTTATAAAATATGGGCTAACCCGTTAAAGTGCTGCATAGAATATGCAACTCTTAAAATCCTCATTTTCTGAAATTTTCAACTTGTTGAAATGATCAAATCGAAACTAGTTTCATTACTCAAGTTTTTAGCTGACTGTTAAATAAAAGAAAGAGAGCCATGTGGTACAGAATTAACATATTGTAAACCTGGTTTTGCTTCTTCTCCTAAAGTATATATTGTGTAGTTTTGAGATAGCTGCAACATATATTTTCATGTGGCCTGGATCAGATTAGCCTCAGTATGAGATGGTGTGGTTATGACATTGAAGGTTTTATATTTAACATTTTGATGGATAACCACTTCAAAAGTTAACCATTCAAATCCACACTAAGTAAAAACTTACTGTGTTTCTTTTCAGAGGCACTATTCAAAAGTCAAATCATTTTATAGCAATACCTAGAAATGGACTTAGATGCCTAACTTTAAATATCTACCTTAGGATGTATTTAACCTATTTATTTTCTGGAACTTATTCATTACTGTGTGCTCAATATGCATATGCTCCGAAATCTACATCTTTGTCATTCAGTTATATGGTGGTTTAATTTTATAGGTATGTTTCTTTGTGTAGAAGTATGGGCAGGGTTTCAGCTCTTCGAACGTTCAGAGTACTGAGGACTTTGAAAGCTATTTCAGTAATACCAGGTAAGGAACAACATGTCTCTCTCCTTCAGCGGTATGCTATTTCTAATTCCTCTCCTGTTCTTGTCATCAGTTTTCTGGTCGCTTTTTGTGGTGGTTAATGGGATCCCAAGTTGTGACTGCTTTGCAGTCTGTAGTAACTCTCAGCAGCATCGTAACAGAAATTTTATCATCTTTCCTTAAAAATATTTTGATGCAGGCAAATTTTTGTATTTCCTGCTTTTTCTATCCCATCGCTAATGATCATTTTTACTTAGCCCAGTGCCTTTGCCTTTTTCGTTTTGATGTTCCTCACCAGCGTATTCAATACATTGTCTTAACATGATATGGATAGACCACCGTATTTCTGGTTTCATGTTCTACTTGATTAGCTCAGTCTTCTATGGTTTATTTCCCAGAACATTGACTTCACAATATTTCAGAGTTTCAGTTTTTTACTGACCACAGTCACTGTCAGACAGTTCTGTCTTCTAAGACAGAATTCCTTGAGGTCAGCAGAAGCTATGCTGTATTCTAATGTGTATTTGGCAGAATGTGAAGTACTTGTTTAATGTTAATCAAGCACAGAAATCTGTCATTAAAGTTTGTAAGAGTTTGCTTAGATGCATCTTAATTTAGAATTTTCAAGTTAGCAAAATTCGTATTAGGAGGAAGTAAAAGCCAAATAAGTTATGATTAGGAAATTTAAGCAGAAATACTTTACTCACTCCCATGCTTTATTTTACCTCATTTAATACGCTGAAGTTACAAAACCATTTACACTGATTGTTTTTTACATACTTGCAACAGTTGTATATTGCCATATGGGAACACTACAGCATTCCTTCTCTCATTTTGCGTATTATTGAATCTTATTTTTCTAGGTCTGAAAGTCATCGTAAATTCACTTATTGAATCTGTTAAGAAACTTACTGATGTGTTGATCTTGACTGTTTTTTGCTTGAGTGTATTTGCTCTAATAGGCCTACAGCTTTTTATGGGCAATTTAACAGCCAAATGTGTCCTCAATAATACTGAATTCAATGACATATTATGTAAGGATGCCAAGATATATTCACCAAATGGCGAAGGTAAATTTTATTCTTTTCTCCCTTCACATAACCTGTGTATCTTCCTATGTATGTCTTGTTTTTTCACAGAGATGTTAAAATATAGTTGTGTGTATTTCTCAGGAGTTATGTCATTCTATTTGCACAAGTAGTAATATGAAGTCTCTGGGACAACTGAATATGAGATTGGTGAATCTGGGATTTGGAATAACCTTAGCAGTCTGTGGGACAGAAGGAACTGAGTTTTCTATAAGCACTTTTTCTTTACCTATGGACATGGCAGGGGAGTCCTAAATTTAGGGGTTCTCCACAGAGAATGATTTTTTCCATTGCTTAATCCAATTGTTCAGGGGTTTTGCCTACTTCTTGCAAAGATTCTTACTTTTACTTCAGTAAGAATTTGTTTTAAATAAAATCTTACATTTTGACTTGTGCAGTTAATACATAAAAAAAAAAAAAAAAGCCAAAGGGACAGATCTGCTGAGAAAAAGGTCTGTATGCCCTTTGTTGTGAAAGGAGTCTTTCACAGAGATTTGGTCCATCAGGGTGTTTTTTAACATGCAGTAATGTATAGTTTACTGTCAGAGTGCTGTAGGAACTGACAACTACTGATTTTATGATTCCTTGATTATTTTTTTTTTAGTAAATATCTGCTACAGAATGAATAAATCTTCTGAAATACTGCTTTGTGGGTTCAGTTCAGAACCTGAGTAAGTGAACAAAACAATTTTAGTAATTTATTATTTTTTCCTCCAGATGTTTTATTTTTGGCCTAAAGGAATGGTTATGATTTTTCAGGAAGGTGGAATGTATGTGTGTGTGTTATTAAACTAAAAAACAGATATCTCACATCAGAAAAAAAATGAATTGAAATAGTAGGATGCAATCAATTATACTCGTGCTTTGTTGCTAACCACTGGTAATATAATGGCAATGTAGAATGATATTAAGGAGGAGGGGAACAGATCGGTAAAGAGTTGTGAGATATTAATAAACTCTCCTTATCTTGGGGAATTATTTAAAAGTGAACATACTTCCATTTTTTTCCCCTCTCTGTGTATTTGTTTGTATGTATCCTACATCAGTGGAGAGTTTCTGTCTAGTTTCTTTGACCAGACAAATGGCTTTCTAGGATTGTCTGATATAAAGCAGCCCTTCTGGCAGAATTATACTGGGGAATAATGAAACGGACTTTCAGAAAAACTGAATAAATCTATATTTGATGTTGTGTACTGGATGCTTTCAGGTACAATCTAATACTGCAAGTATTGTTTACCATTTCTTTTGTGGTTAGCAAAGAGTGCCCAGAAAACTATAGCTGCAAGAAGGTTGGGAAGAATCCTGACTTTGGTTATACAAGTTTTGATCATTTTGGCTGGGCCTTCCTTTCTTTATTCCGTCTGATGACGCAAGATTACTGGGAGCGTCTCTACAGACAAGTAGGTACTTTAGTTACCTGCTAGAATGACTTTAGACATGTGGTTTGGAGCTTTATGTCCACTAGAAAAATCTGCACCTGTTTTAACATTACTGATGCCAAATTTCTTTTAAAATCAACGTAAATATTAAGGAAGTAGTTTCAAGTGACTAGGTTGTAACACCTGCGAGTGGCATGGAATGGGAGCAATCCTGCTGTGAATGCTCATACTTTTTCTGGAGAACACACCCGGGTCAGTGATTAGTAGTTCAATGTTAATATGTAACTGCCAAAGGACTGGGGTATACAGTAGATCTGGCTACTGAGCTCACTGCTGCTGCAGGGGATATGAGGACTTGTGACATACTGTATTTCTCTTCCTTTTAAGTCCTGACTCCTCACCAAAGCTTTTGGTTCAACATATACACTTACATTTCAGAAAATTTTTGACAGCTGGTACTAAAAAAAATTTAAGCCATTATGTTTTGATTCAGAGAATTGAACGTAACTTTTAAATTCTGGGTGTTTTTTACAAAACTGATAAAAAAATTGCATGTAGAGAACTCTCTGAATCCCTTACATCTATGTAGTGCCTTTGCTAGAAGGAAATTATACTCTGCCTTGTTCTATAGCTTTCATATAGTTCACTTTAACTTTTTTCCAGCAACCTTTATTAACTGAGATTTTTTTTAAATGGATGCATCTTTTTGCCATTTGGAGGTCACATGGTTTTTAGTTTTTACTGTCTCAGAGCTTATTCTTAAGCCATCTCCTGCTTCCATTTGTTTTTAAAAAAAGTAAGAATAAGCAATCAGTCTAAATATTGCCCCTGATTCACTAATTATAACATCTTTCATGATTGTTTAGATAATGCTAGCTTTCATCCTTATTACTGAGTTCTATTAATTTCTTCTGTAGTCATCTCTTTACAGCTGAAGTTGTCTTCCCATAACCTAAACTCTGATGATCATTTGCCCAATTTGCTGGGAGATATTTAATTTAGTTTTAAGAATGGATTTTGTTAATTCTTCTCTGCAGTGCATGGCTTCATTATGAATGTTTGGTGATCTGTTAGATAAAGAGGAAACATTGTGTGATGACAGAGAAGTTTTTAAGAGCTGAAATTTATTTACTTGAAGGCCAGGGGAACTCCTGACTAGATGTATTTCTAGACCTTCTGTACAACTTAGGCCAGAGGTAGATCCTACTGTTATTTAAAGAAAACAGTGCAGTATATTGACCTTTTGTATCGTATAGGAAAATAAATTGTTTAAAATCAGTTTGAAATTCTATTGTAAATGTTAGTTTGTTAAGAATTTATTGCAACCTTTACCTTTTCCTCACAGACTATCCGTACATCTGGAAAGAACTACATTTTATTTTTTATGGGGGTCATCTTTTTATGCTCATTTTATCTCTTCAATCTGATCTTGGCTGTAGTAACTATGGCATATGAAGAGCAAAATAGAGCTACTCTTGCTGAAACAGCAGCAAAGGAAAAATTACTTCAGGATGCCCAACAAATTCTAGAGAAAGAAAAGGTTTGTAAATTGCTATGTATAATATATAATACATAGTTCCTTTTGTTTTCTTCTGTTTGTGAATTAGAGAAATAAGGTTTTTAATTAAGCATGTGCTTCTTACAATACTTTCTCACGCTTCATTTCTCTTTCTCTGTCTCTTTATAAATACACCTGTATGCATATATATATTTTTAAATATATATAAACATTTCTGTGATACAAACTAACAGCCTGAGTCCAAGTTAAATCATATTAAGTTTTAGGGTTTGCAGACCTGACGTTGTATAGGAATAGCTTGCTGGCAAGTATATAGCTTTTATGGCATTGCATAAGTGCCTGTGTGCTGTAGTTTGCCCCATTCTTATACAATACCACTACTGTTGTGTACAAAAATTCCTTTTGCTGGGTATTCCTTCTAGCTATTACTGCATAGTGTGATGAAGGAAGTATGAGCGGATAAATTTGCATTCAGAAGAGTAGTTGTCATTTCTACAGATCCCTGAGATTGGAAGTTCTGATGCTGACAGATTTCAGGATTGATTAAAAATGCAAGCTTTCTGAGAGCCACAGTGCTCAGCTATTTAAGGGGTTTCGTGCCTCTTTTTGAGTGATTGCTTGCAGAAGGTCTGCTAGTTCCTTCCTAGAGCAGAAATAGTCTTTGGCCAGGCTAATGCCATTTGTTCCATACTAATGTAGAAGGACATCCAGAGACTGCCTTAGTTTCTTCCTTTTGGTTTGGAGGGCTAGTAGACACACATCAGACTTCTACAGTGTTTCCTCTTGGCACAGTAATACCTAGATTCATTCATTCCCTGGCTTGTAGGGGACCGGGGATCCCCTTGTTGTCTTTATTTTATTCCTGAGAAGAAAAGCTCTGAGCTGAGCCAACAAGATAGATTGAAAATTATTGTAAGATATATTTTATCTTCTTTTTATAAAAGATACCTCTGATTTAGTGCTAACAATCAGAAAAGACAGACTTGTAAAAGGACATACAAATATTCTGTAGCAACTATCCTATTTCATCGTTAAATGAAAAGCATCACCAGTTTACCAAATTCCTCCTCTAGAGCTGTTGATAGGCCTGTAATATTTCTCTGTCTGAAATTCCAGCTTGCAAAGCTTTACTTAGGCTTGTCTTCCTTATATTTTTCTTTCAACAGGTTTACTAGTTAAGAATGGTTTAACATTTTAGGATTTAGTTTGAATCCTTAGTCTTCTGTTGTCTTTGGGCTCAAGGTCCTTTCCAAAGCAAGAAAAGGACAGTAAAAGGATACACCATATTATTCTGTAATTCAGATACAAAATACAATATCTAAAGTGGAAAGGGCAAACTTTAATTACAGTAGCTGATAAGTAACCCTGCTTTATCTTTCAGTATTGTGAATGGCATCTTGTACTCCTATCTTTTTATGGTAGTTTAATATTTGAAGGGTAAGAATTATTAGCGCAAAGCATTCAGATAGCATAATAATTAAACTGTATATGATCCTAATCTGTTTGCCTTTCATTAACAGACTGACTTTTTGCTGTTTCTTTTACAGATGTTGGCTGCTGGAGAGGCCTTACATGTCAGATCTGAAATGCCAGTTGCTGACTTGGAAAATTCAAAAGAAAAAGAGATGGAGACAGAAAAACCTATTTTGAGACAAAACTTAATTTTAGGTGATCATGGCAAAGAGGAGCACATATTTCATTCACAGCCTGGTCACTGCCACAAGAAGCTTGTAAGTATTCGAAATAGAAGATATGTTCATGTGACTTGCGCGTGATGTG
>VZSZ01003297.1:453320-556769 GCA_013398815.1 Ibidorhyncha struthersii | reverse complement strand
CCCCGCCTTCCTTTTTTGCATGCATTGGATTAATCTGTCTTTTAAAGCAATCTGAAAGTTAGATTTTGGGACCAGACGGAGACAGCAGTATATGGACTTGAAAGGAAAGTTTGAAGCGGCCATCAGTAACATACCTATGACACGTTATAGCCCTTTGCGCTTATAACTGTGATAAGATCTGTCAGCATGTCTATTGTGCTGCATAAACAAACATATACAATCCTGTAAGTTTTAGAATTTTCCTAGTGACCTAACCTTTCTTTTTTGGTACAGAGCTAATTCTCTGGCTTAAATATTTAGGTTTGGATTCAGTTCAGTATGAAGACTTCTAATGTTAGGGGCACGATTCACTGGTCTTAACTGTAAGCATCTAGTGCCATTTTAGATGTTCTTGGACAGGTTGGCTATACTGGATATCTTTGGTGTCTGTGGCACATCTTCCAGCACTGAGTGGATATCTCAAATACGTTAAGGAATCTCAAATGTTACTAAATTCCTAGATTTAGGCAACTGGATTGTGCTCCAGGTTTTTATTTGCAGGTGTTTACGTGGGATTTAGGTTCTAAACTCCCCGAGTTGAATGGAGGTTTAATTTTTGGGGTCACAAATTGATACCAGTGACACGAGAGGATTTCTAGAGTGTCTTACTGGGCCTCCACCTACTCTACAGAAGGGTACAGACATGATGTGTCATGTCTCATTACTCATTACTCATTACTGTGGACGTCTCAGATACCAAATTTCTCAATAGAACACCTCAAATGGCTTCAGACACTTAGAAGTGAATCAAATTTCTAATAAAAATATGTGTCGGTCATAATGGGATTGTAGATGCATTGTGCACATGGACAAATTAAATGCGGATGTCTGAATATTAGGCTGAATCCCACACATACTATTTCACATCTTGATTACAGAAGTGACTTCTGGCTTTGGAAAAGATCCCTCTGCTCATCACTCCTTTCTAAATCCATTGAGAAACTGCTATTAAGACTTGTAATTCTCACTTTGCTTAATCTTGGGTTTTTTTTCACAGTACTTTTGACACCGGCAAAATACCGTATATCTCACGGACAGTCCTTACTATCATATTACCAATAGTCCAGCATCCATGTAGAGTATAGATTTGTTACCTTTTCAATGCTTAGTCCATGTGTGTATCTTCACTTGGCATGACGAGTGCATGTGTGACTGCTCCTGGGCTACTGTGTCAAGTTTTGAGCTCTCCAGTGGAAGGATTACGTTGAGATATCACGCCAAGCCGGTGGAGACCTCCAAGATGATTAAGGGGCTGTAGCACATGATGTGTGAGGAGGGGCGGAGAGGTTGGATTTGTTCAGCCTGAAGGAGAAAAAGGAAAGGGAAGAATCTGATTACTGCTGTCTACTAATACCTAATGGGAGTGTGTAAAGAGGAAGGAGCCAAGATCTGCTTACAGTTGCACAATGGAAAGTCAAGGGGAACAAGTTGCAACAAGGGAAATTCCAATTAGCTATTAAAGGGTGGGGAGGGGGAAATCACTGTGACAGAGGATAAAAGTTAGAACAGGTCACCCAGAGAAAATTTTGGGTCTTAGTTTTTGCAGATATTCAAAACATAACTGGAAAAGGCCCTACAGTTGAAGTTTGCCCTGCTTCGAGCAATGGAGTGGGAGGACTTCCAGAGGACCTTACCAACTTTAGTTTATTTCTGGCTTTATGTAGACATCCACCTTTAGGGGCCTATATTTAGGTATTTTAATCTTGAGCTGAATCTCCTGAAATAGTTCTCAGGCAATTATCCATATTACTAAGTTATTTTCAAGAATATCTAAAAAGAAAGCTTTTACCAGCTTATACTGATTCAGCAATAGCCATTCTCCAGCACAGGCTTGTGACTTAGACCAAACAGGGTCCACTGGAAAAACAGCGCAAAAGTAAATGTTTGTGTCCAATTAACACTTTGAGTGAAACCCTGGTTCCCAGCCACACCTTTGATAATGCAGGCTGGAATTTCAAGCCAATCTTCATCCACCCTCTTCCTTCCATTCCTTTGGTGATCATTTACCATGACTGAAGAGATTCTCTAGATGTGGAGAGCTGGAAATCATCACCAAAACCTAGACTGTTCATTTTGATATTATCCCTTACCCTTCTGTCTCCCAACATATTTTCTATGACCCCTCTATGATAGTCTGTTCCATCTCGTGGCAGATTCTCTCTTGCTTCTGGGAGAACATTAGAACTGTTCCCACCCATCTCATAAAAAATAGAAACTTTCCAGTAGCAGAGCTAAAGGAGTAATTGCCCAACTCCCTTTTGAAAAGTGTCCTTGTAGGGGGGGGTTTATCAGACATGTCATCCAAGCTAAAATGGATTAAATTCTTTCTGGCAGTCAGCATGGTCAGAATTTCTTCTAAATTCTATGATCCTAGCTATATTAAATTATGTGTCTGATCTGAAGGAGTCAAAATCATCCACTTAGCAGCAACTGCCATCTGGCATCTCCTTTAGTATGGTATCTGCTTCTTATAGAGTGTCATTAATGTTTTCCCTGCTGTGTTAAGAATATTACACCATTTTGTGACCTAATTTGGTTCTGCTGTACTTAAAGGGAACACTCTATCACAGTCCATGTTGGTGTATTGTTATGCCTATTGAGGAAAAAAAAGGCTTTCCGTAACAGGTATCATGTCTTCTGTAAGCATAAAAATCACCTCTTATGGCTGATTATCCCTATGTAATTTTTTTCTTCTAAGTCTTTGTGTTGCAGGAGATGACTGAGCCAGGAGATAAATTTGGTTTAGTTCCTAGACCTTATTTCTCCAAAGGCGCAAAATCTGCACAGGTTAGATGCCAAAAGCAATCTGTATTTTCACATTTCAGAAATAACATTTTCAGACCCTTCCCAAGGTCTCTTCCCCTCCATATGTGCACAGAATGGCAAAGTTATGAATATCTCCATATAGGAACTTTTCGAAACATATAATAGGTTGCATTAGAAACTGGTACGAGAACGGTTAAGTGGAAGCCAGTTTTCAGGAGTATATTCTGCAGAGATTAAACTACATTGCAGTGCTTGCTAAGAGATGCTTCTACGCTATCCGCATGAAGAATTCCAAGACCCAGCTCCAGGTAATTTTGACTGTGTGAGACCCTGGCTGTAGTCTTATGCTGTCTTACACATTCTTACATATGATCATTTGACAGCAGAAGCTATGTATCAATCATGAAGGTTCTTCAAGATGCATAGTCCACCTGTATGCTCACTTCCTCTCACTCCCCTATGTCACAGTTCTCACTTTGTCCTACAAATGTTGGTATTTCATATATAAGAATAAAAAGAAAAAAGGAAGGCCTAGACTATGATCCAAGCAGGGTGAGCTGCTCTGATGTAGTGTTCTACCATTAGTCAAATAAATATAATCTGCACCAAACATAGAATCATAGAATGGTTTAGATTGGAAGGGACCTTGAAGATCATCGAGTTCCAACCCCCCTGCCATAGGCAGGGACACCTCCCACCAGACCAGGTTGCTCAAAGCCCCATCTGACCTGGCCTTGAACATCTCCAGGGATGAGGCAGCCACAAATTCCCTGGGCAATTTGTTCCAGTGCCTCACCCCCCTCACAGTGAAAAATTTATTCTTAATATCTATTCTAAATCTGCCCTCTTACAGTTTGAAGCCATTACCCCTTGCTCTATCACTACAAGCCCTTGTAGAAGGTCCCTCCGCACCTTTCCTGTAGCCCCCTTTAGAGACTGGAAAGGGCTATAAGGTCTCTCCGGAGCCTTCTCCAGGCTGAACAACCCCAACTCTCTCAGACTGTCTTCATAGGAGAGGTGCTCTGATCATCTTCATGGCCGTCCTCTGGACCTGTTCCAACAGGTCCATGTCCTTGTGTCGAGGGCTCCAGAGCTGGACGCAGTATTCCAGGTGTGGTCTCATGAGAGGGTAGTGAGAGGACTTCTCATCACCAATTATTTATTTCAGCTAAAGATAGATGAGCAGCAGTAACCAGTTCAGTGTTGATGAATGCTCTTAACCTTTCTAAAAACACTAAGTCTGAATGCTTCTGAACAGATGTGAATTTCGACAAGAAAACTGAGGACTAGTCAGGCACACAGATTTTTCTAGGTTTCTCTCCTCTGAGACCAAACATTACAGAAAGGAATGAACGGACAAGTTGCACTGGTAACTGGGTTGTGATTAGAATAGTCTAATTGAGTCATTTAGATTCCGAAGAAATACAGATAGAAAAATGAACATTTCAGCACTGTATTATAAATTAATTTCCTATGTCTGTTCTATGACAGTTCTATCAGCTAAGTTTTGCTTAGCTTTTCAAGTCATTAAAATACCAGAGAGACAAAAAGACATCATTATTATTATTAAACCCCTGAGGCCAAGGATATCAGTTTCATTCCCTGAATAAGTTTTATAGGATATGTTCATAAAATCATATTATCCTAAAAGTTTGAAGTAATAATATGACATATCTTTACTTGTATATCCTCTCTGCAAAGAGAAAATTAAACAAACAGAGTTGTGCTGAAAGGGAACACTAAGGTACTGTGCATTATGATGTGGTGAGTCAGTAGCTCCCTGTCATCTGGTAGTTCTAATTATGTCCTCCCTGATACAGGAATCTTCTTTCTGTTTTCCTTTACCTCTTTGAGTCTCGCCTGTTCTTTGCAGCCCTTGTTTTACAGTTATCTACTTAGTCTTTAAAAAGTGTGAGTGCGGGGTATTAATGTTCCATGAACTGGATCTTTGGTACTAATTCAGTGCGTCCCATAAGATACAGGTGTTGGTCTGTCTGTTGTCAGTGCACATCAGCAACACTGAGTTTAGCATTTCGTAACTTCTAATGAAAACAAAAATAGTCCCATTCCTAGTTTTAGGCAGTTCTGTATTAGTACAGCTCTTGATAGGATTAGTAGGTCGAGGCAAACCAATAATTTTGATTCACTAAACTATTCTTAATGTTAATAAGGAATTATTATTTATTAATAATCAAGAATAGCCAATAATTTATTCAAATTGATCATCAGTGTTCTTTTTCTATGTTCTTGTTATCAGTTGGTTATCCTTTGCTTCCCTGTTAATGATTCTATGCTTATATAATGGTATTATTATTGTTCTTAAATATTTCCAGAAGAAAACAACTTCTTGAAAAATATTACTGGTTTTGATGAAATGTCCTTTGCCTTCAAAGGCAAACACGTGATATTGTTGTATTGTTTTGTTTTACATTCTTTCAGCAAGGTAAAACTTCATTGCAATATGTATATAAAAAGGCATATTTATCTATTTATCTTAAGCTGGACATAATTTTTATGTTGCCATTTATTCATATTCCCCTGTTACATTATCTTCTGTGCTCTTTCTGACCATAGAGGCAGATACTGCTGTCCTATGAATTGTCAGTGGACTCTATTAATGATCCTTCTCGAAGACAGAGGTTAATGAGTGCAGCCACTGTTATTACAGATAATTTGCGTAAGTCATTCCTTAATGTTTTTCCTATGGTGATTGTGTAACTTTACCTAAGAGATCAAAATGACACAAGCAGCCAGCATTATTTTAAAAGTCACTAGGGGAAATTATGCTGCAGTCAAGTGTAAATTTCAGTAAAACAAATATTCTCTTACCTCACATAACTGCAACTGTGACTTACAGTTGCAAAGGGTAAATCACACCTGATCTGTACAATAAAATGACTGGGTTGTGGATAGTTTTAACTTGACTTTAGCAAGGCTTTCAACACTGTCTTCCACAGTATTATTTCACCCAAGTGTTAGGGTCTGTATGAGTGGACAACCAGCTGGACAATAAAATGGTTGGATGTTTGGGCTTCAAGTGTCTGGTGGAGCAGGTTGTATTCTACCTGGAGACAGGTAACAAGTCGAGTACCACAGGGTGTATCCTAGGACATGTTTTGTTCTAAGTGGCCTGGAGGAGGCAGCAGAAGTCTTGCTCTTAAATTTTGCAGATGACACCAAACTGGGGGGGAACCACTTGATACACTGGAGGCAAGGGCTGCCATCTAGAGGGACTTAGACAGGCTGGAAGAATGGGCCAGCAGGAACCTTATGAGAATTCAACCAGAACAAGTGTAAACTTCTGCATATCTGCAAGAACCTCTTGCAACAATACAGCCTGGGAGCTGGCTGGCTGGGAAGCAGCTCTGCAGGAAAGGCCCTGCGGGTCCTTGTGGGCAGTGAGCTGAGCATGAGCCAGCAACACACTCTTTCAGCAGCAATGGCTAACAGTATCCTAGACTGTATTAAAAGGAGCATAGCCAGGAGAAAAGTGATTATCACACTCTATTAAGCACTTGCTAGATCACATACTATGGCCGGTTTGCCCCCCCAACTCCTACAGTACGAGAAATACATTTGAGTTCAGTAGAGGGCCACCATATGTTCATAATAAATGCATGAAGAGGTGGGTAATATCACCTGTTTCTGTAATTATGAGATTTGTTGATGGTGACCTTTAAATAGCCTGTGATTAGGCTGTGTAGAATGAGTGAAAAACTATTTTTCAATTATGCCGTTCCGTTCACATGAGATATTGATTTTTCTTTTCAATCTTTTCCATGTCTGACTGTGTTTTTCTTCATACTATGAAATTTCACATGAGTACTCATATGTCACTTTCCCTCTTTGTCATTTAGAACTGCAAGAGTCAAAACTGAAATGCCCTCTATTGTGGAAACGTTTTGCTCAAAAGTATCTAATTTGGAATTGTTGTCCATTCTGGAGAGTAGTCAAAGAGAAGGTGAAATTGGTAATTTTGGATCCATTTGTTGATCTCTTAATCATGGTTTGCATTATTGTGAATACCTTATTCATGGCTCTGGAGTACCCGCAAATGCCAGAAAATTACTGGAAAATGATTTTTATAAGTGATAAGGTAAGTTAGGTCTATGTTAGAATGAATATGGAGTTATAAGCCCATATTTACACTGGGACAGTCCCTTAAGGAGACAAACATTTTCAGTGACTTTTTGCTGTATTTCTTTTTCCTTTTTCCAGGTCTTCACCCTGATTTTTACAGCAGAAATGATCTTGAAAATCATCGCTCTGGATCCTTACAACTATTTTCAACAAAAATGGAATATTTTTGATAGCATAGTTGTTATGATTGGCCTAATAAGCTTTGAAGAAAATCTATCATCTCTCAGGCTGGTAATTATTTCTTTTTCAAAAGTACGTATGTTGTATAGGTTTGTAAAAGGTTACAGTGAAATACCCTCAAATTCTGTTACTGATGAATTTGTAAATCAGTTCTCTTTGTTAGTAAATAGTAAGCCAATATGAATATTTAATTAGAGTGTATAGTAAGTGAATATTAAAGCACCTATAAGCCACTTGATTTTTATTACTATTATTGTTATTGCTATTATTAAGAGACTTACACGTGCTTGTATCTAACTTAGCATGAACAATTTGAAAGCTTTCTTTGGCAGTTCTCTGTTCTCAGTAATGTTAACCATCTGAACTTAAGCACAGCGCTTTTGGATTGGAACAATTAAATCCTGTCTTTGGGGGGAAAATTTTGATGGTGTTACTGAAGTACAGACAGCATGATAAGCGCAGGGTCTGGTTTTTGTGTGTGCTGTGCTATCTTTGCAGTGTTCACCACTCACGTTGTTCTCTTATGTTTTACTTACAGCTCAGGATCTTCAAATTGGCAAAGTCCTGGCCAGCCTTAAATACTCTTATGAAAATAATTCTGAACTCAGTTGGTGCTCTGGGTAACCTCACTCTGGTTTTGATTATCACTGTATTTATTTTTGCTGTAGTAGGAAAGCAGGTTTTGGGCAAATATTATAAGAATCATTACTATAAAATAAACACCGATGAGCATTTACGCTGGCATATGAAGGATTTTTGTCATTCATTCCTGATTATATTTCGAATATTATGTGGAGAATGGATTGAAACCATGTGGGAATGTATGGAAGTGGCTGGAAAAGGGCTATGTCTTCCCATTTTCTTGCTAGTCCTGGTCATAGGAAACCTAGTGGTGAGTTTCAAGCTATTTTTCAGTCCCTACTGAATGCACCCAGTTACACAGGCATCTTTTTTTTCTGAGGCAAACTTTATCATTTGAAGAGTATTCACACTATTCTCTTTTCTGGATGTTACTTAATATATGTTTTTCTTCTGTCTTTTTTTTTCCTTTTCCTTGTCTTTCTCTTTCTCACACAAGAGGTAGCCGCTAAGCAAAATACACAAAATTATTCCTTCTACCCAGAATACAGAAGTACAGTGCTTTTGATAATTTAGTGTCTGATTTCTTAATCTTTTGTGTTGCTTGGATCAAATAACCAAACTGTTCAGTGCTTTTAATGCTTACCAACTTATCCATATATTATCAAAAGTTTACGGTACCCAGATTTTTCTGTTTTTTGTGACATATACTAAATCTAATGTATATGTACTAGAAGATGAAATCTTTTTCAGCTGCTTGGTTTTTTGGTCTATACAAGATCTTTTTGATGGTGGTGTTATTAAAAGTTATCTTTGCCTGCTGTTTTTCAACATATTCAACATGTCCTCCTACATTATGGATATCAGAGCATTTGAAAGAAATATTTGATATACCCAAACCCTCACTTCCTTTCTTTTTCTCCTGCCTTTTCTTCCCGAAGGAGCCATAACATACTATATTAATATGCCAGTATAATAGTAAATAATTTCATTGCAGTGGCTGATGAAAATGAGATTGAGATTTTTTTATCTAAGGAGGGTATTTGCTGTTAACAGTAGTGTCTCCAACTTACTTTAACTATTTTAAGGTGCTCAACCTATTCATTGCCTTGCTGCTGAGTTCGTTCAGTACTGACTCTTCAACGGGACAAGAGGACACTGGACAAATGACTAAATGTCAGATTGCCATTGCACGGATTCACAAGGGCCTGCAGTTTGTGAAAGACAGAGTTTGGGATCATTGTGGCAAAATAATGAAACGAAACCTCAAAACAACAGCCAAAAGGAAGACTTTGGTGAATATTTCTACCAAGGACATAGAGGGCATAGAGGAAAATAACTATGCCATGACAGATGTCAGAAAGGATATAGACAATGATTGCTTTGACATTGGGTATCACGATACTAAAGAGAGTTCCTCAATAACAAGGAAATATGAAGAATTTTTAACCAGTCGTAGTACCTGTGTTCCCATTGCAGAAGCAGAGACTTACACCAATGAAGGTGATGATGAGCACAGTGTATGCACAGAAATAGAATACAGAAAAGAGGTAAGGAAGATTAATGTTTGAGAAAATATTGTAACTTTCATCTGTAAACATAATTTTGAAGAGTCAACAGTACATGTTATCCCTTCTGTCATTTCTGCACTTTACTTCCTTTGTTCTCCTAGTACGTTTAAAATGCAAGAGCTACCAAATAGTCTTAGTTATTCAACAAGAGAGGTTGAATATCCACTTTTTCATCATACTCCTCATTGACAGGTGTAATTCTGCTTCTGTCTGTTTTGTTTCCATTTATTGCTGTCAATTGTTAAATGAAGCTTGATCAAGAGAGACGTTCTTCCTTTTTGTCTCCTTTGCCTTACAGATAGCACCTGGAATTTTTGGAAGGCAGGCCTCTTGTGTTGCTTATATTTTGCTTCTCAATTGCATGGAATCCAAAGGGATGCAAATAAAATCTTTGCTTTAAAAAAATAATTCTTAATGTTTCTTTAATTCTCTATTCACGTCTTGGATACTTTGGACTCCCCTTTATATCTCTCTGTTTTGTTGTGTTGGGCAGGATTAAGCTCAAGTCTTAGGCACCTAAATACAGATACCTAAATACAGATTTCTGCATGTGAGTGAGGCTTTTATACTGCCATGACAGTCAATAATGGTGCAATTCAATTGTCTATACGTAGGCATTTAGGGGTATTTGAGATACATCAGGTGTCTGTCACATCCACATAGAACTGACAAATGAGACACAGGAGCTATAGCAACTTTTTTTGGCATCTAGAGGACAGGAGTATGTTGAAACACCTCAGACAGCACTAGGTATCAGACAGAATTAGATTACTCCATTTAGATATCTGGATTTCAGGATTCCGCATACAATTCACCTCATAGATTTCAAGTGCCATTCGAGGTGCTGGATTATCTCATACGGCTTCTAAATGTATCGCCATAAAGGTGTCTGTCAGTTCCTGTAGATGCTGTGCTGTATTTAACTATGCCATGTGTATGTCTTTGGGACCTCCAGGTGTCTTAAAAGACACTAAGCAGTTTAGGGCAGGCAACTGAATTAAACCCTTTGTGTCCTCACTGCATTCAATAGTGTCCCTTGCTGCATGTCCACATTACTTGTATGTTGCCCGCTTTTGCACTTCATGCTTTCTTCCATTTTGCTTTCTTGATTTTCTTTTTGCTTATTTTTGCTTTCTTTTCTTCTCTCTAATGATGTGTTATACTTTTAATAAAATGGAATTTTACGCGATTACTTTCCTTTGAGACAGGTTATGTGTCTTAATGAAATGCTGTTTGTGACAGCATCGTTACTTTTATTATATGCGATGTGATTGCTTAGAAAGGATATGAATGCTGGTTTGCGTGTGATGAGCTACGTGCATGAATGTATTTTATTTCAGAATCACTGGGTCATCCTCTGAGATTCTCATTCCCGTATAAATATTTTTGCCTGTAGGTGGTAAGGGTGATAACTTTTAGCTTTTCTAAGCTTTTCTAATGAGCTAAGATGTTTCAACTGCACTTTTTTTCTTCTTAGGTAAAAGTGATGGTGTAAGCTTGTGGCAATGTGGGGTTTAGCTCATTTAAAAAACACATCCAAATGTGTGTGCAGCAAGCTCAGGTTGAACACCAGGCTTTGATGACTATACTGTACCTAGACTAACTTGTTAAAGATTCTATTTTATGAATGTCAGTTGTGATTGTGATATCACCATATTTTAAATGTTTCAGAATAGATATTTGGGCTCAAAGTGCAGTTACCTAGTGTTACACCATGACAGAAATATCAGAAGCAGGTGCTATTTTTGGATTGATTATCATATGGCCAGTGTCTAGGTGGGCTGGTAGGATCCATTTTCTCTTTTTGGTCTCAAGAGGAAGCACTGTTAGTGGAATATCTTTGGACAAGTTCTCAAAGAAGCAGAAATTGATGATTACCTTAAAATCATCTGCCGCTATTCGAAATACATTGTCCATACACATTTGATGCCAGAAATTCTTTACCCGCTGCAGTGGAATCTGGTATTAGTTGGAATTTGTAGTTGCAAAAGGACTGAGTGCTGACTGGGATAACTTAGCTCTTCTGCCTGCAACTATAAACATGAGACTGTTGGGTTCAGCTGCAAAGGTTGCTGCTGAATCAGTTCATCCAAGTTTAGTGAATTGGATGCAGGAATCCATCAGTGGACTAAATGTAGATCTTGGCTTCGCACGGCCTGAATGAGCATACGATCCGCTGGATCAAGCACTGGCTGACTGGAAGGTCCCAAAGAGTGGTGCTCAATGGATTTAAATCCAGCTGGCAGCCGGTCACAAGTGGTGTGCCTTAGGGCTCAGTGTTGGGACCATTTCTGTTCAACGTCTTTATTGATGATCTTGATAAGGACATGGGGTGTATCATCAGCAAGTTTGCAGATGACACCAAGTTAAGCAGGAGTGTTGATTCCCAGGAGGACAGGGAAGCTCTACAGAGAGACTTAGATAGATCGGATCACTGGGCCAACATCAATGGTATGAGGTTCAACAAGGGCAAGTGCCAGGTTCTGCACTTGGGCCACAATAACCCCATGCAGCGCTACAGGCTTGGGGAGGTGTGGCTGGAAAGCTGCCTGGCAGAAAGAGACCTGGGGGTTCTAATTGACAAGCGGCTGAATATGAGCCGGCAGTGTGCCCAGGTGGCCAAGAAAGCCAACGGCATCCTGGCTTGTATTAGAAATAGCGTGGCCAGCAGAAGTAGGGAGGTGATTGTGCCCCTGTACTCAGCACTGGTGAGGCCACACCTCGAGTATTGTGTCCAGTTTTGGGCACCGCAATACAAGAGAGATATCGAGGTGCTGGAGCGAGTGCAGAGGAGGGCAACGAAACTGGTGAAGGGCCTAGCAGACAAATCATATGAAGAGCGGTTGAAGGAGCTGGGACTGTTTAGTTTGAGGAAGAGAAGGCTGAGGGGAGACCTCATCACACTCTACAACTATTTGAAAGGACACTGTAGAGAGGTTGGTGCTGGTCTCTTCTCACAGGTAATTAATGACAGAACAAGAGGGAATGGCTTCAAGCTCCAACAGGGTAGGTTTAGACTGAACATTAGGAAAGAATTTTTCACAGAAAGGGTGGTTGGGCATTGGAATAGACTGCCCAGGGAGGTGGTTGAGTCACCATCCCTGGATGTGTTTAAGAGACGTTTAGATGTGGTGTTGGCGGATATGGTGTAGGGGAGAACTTTGTAGAGTAGGGTAGATGGTTGGACTCGATGATCCCAAGGGTCTCTTCCAACCTAGACAATTCTATGATTCTATGATTCTATGATCTTGAGAAATAGTACATTTCCACAGTATAACCACAAGACCACAGTATTTGAAATCGAGGAAGAAACCATTTACATGCCTTTTAGGGATATCATTTAATTATCTGTTAAAAGACAAACGTGCTAAATTTTGTGGATGCTTTAGATTCTGTTAAAGAATTTTGACTTTTAGGAATGACTGTCAGGAAAAAAAGTGTGGAAAATCAACTGTCTTGCATTATTTCATGCAGGGAAGCAGATTAAGACGTAGAGAGCAGTGCCGGAGTTCAAGCGGCTTCAGTCAGATTTCTGAGACTTCTGAAACTATAAGTGGTTTTTCAGAAACTCAGCAAAAGAAAGAGCAAAAAGAGGTAATTATAACTTTTATCATCTTGTGGAATATGGTAGAGGTGAAAATTGTCACATTCATCAGTGACAGGACAAGCAAGTGTTATCACCGTGAAGATGATACGTACTAGGCCTTCCGATCTTCAAGCCTTTTGAGACATGGTTTGTATCTCTGAAAATAAAAAGAGAATTGGATTGGCATGAAGAAATCAGAGTTTTCTGTAAAGTTCTAGCATAATGCAATCTCTTCTAAACATTTTCCTTCCTGCAAGTCCAATGCAGATGACTAGAATAAACCAAGAAACTTATTAAATTAAAGCCATGGAAACAAAGAGTAGGGATTAGCCTTTCCCATTATTTCTAATATTTTTTTTGGTAGTTCAGCAACATTAAGGTAATTTATGCCCTGCAGATTTTTTTTTTTTTTTGGAGGGGGTGATAAGTTTCATTTATTTTAAATCTGTTAACCTTATTAAGGAAAAGCAAATAAATCATTTTCTCTCCCCTTCTCCTGTGCAGAAATGTGATCTTAGTAGCTATTCTGAAGCCAGCACCGTGGATCCAGTTATTCTTCTGGAGACATTTTCCCAGCCTGAAAAGTCACACTTACCTAAGGACTGTTTTGCAGAAAGTAAGATTCTTTTATATATTGCAGTGACACCAAACAAACCGCTATTCAAAGACATCTCTTTCAAACATTTCCAAATTGGCAGAGACTGTTTGCCTGAGACACTTGTTTATAAACATAAAAGGTCAAATAAATATACCTGAAGCCAGCACAGAACTTAGTGCCGTATGAGATGTCTGAGAGTATGCAAGACAACTGCATGAAGCTGACAGAACTGTCACAGAAGCTGTAGGTTATCCGAAGAGGCTTAAAATGGTTCTAAACCCCTGTGTTTAGGTAGGAAAATGCCATCTTTGGAGTGTGATTCGGTCTTATATTGAAGCACCAGACTGCAGGGCACATCAGACTTTTGCGGGCACAAAAGCTTCTCTGCTTTTTCCATGTATGAGTTACTCTATTAAAAGAGAGTTTGGCCTACAAGTTTTGTCTTTTCTTTAGCTTTAGATCGTTTCAGCCACAGCATCACCTCACAGGTAAAATGGAACATTATTTATATAGTCTGTAGAAGCTCATTTTAAGATGTCTTACACTTTTGAAATTCCATGTCTCCACATTTTCCATGGAACTAGCATGCCGTTCTTTCTCTTTTCAGGTTGTATTGAATGTTTCCCGTGTTGCGCAGTGGATATCACTAAATTTCCAGGCAGCACTTGGTGGAAATTTAGAAAAACCTGCTACAGAATTGTTAAACATAGCTGGTTTGAAAACTTTATAATTTTTATTATAATATTGAGCAGCGCAGCACTGGTAAATTTGACTTATTTTCTCAAATTTTGAATTGATGATTGTCAGTAAAGGAAATGAATCATATTAGTATATTTAATTTAATTCTTCTACTCTCACGTTCCTCTCCTCAGAGAGAGACAGGAGTATAATAAACATATCGCTTAAAAGTTACAAGGCTTCTCCCCACTTGCATAAGATATTTAAATATATGGAATCATAGTTGTCTTCGTAGTTCTTCATGGAACAAAGTTCTTCACACACTTGTGTGCTTAATTAGGAGGCTAAAGGAGAGTGAAATTACTTAGGAAAGATTAAAAAAATAAAAGTACTTCTAAATTTGTAAAGCAGACGAACTGCTCAGTACAAAATTAGATTTAAAACCATTCAAACATTAAGATGATCAGAATCTAGAAATGAAGATGACTGTAAACTGGTAGGTGACTTAATGTTTCATCACTACTCTGATTATATCCATTTCTGCATATTCATTAAGTCTCCTGAAAGTAATTTGTTAAATAAAACATTATATAATGCAGAAGGAACATAACCAACTAGTGTGAAAGTGATCGCAAACCGTTCTATGATATGATATGATATATGGTAGATGTCAGAATTTTCCAGATGAAATCTGTTCTGTGTGCATTAAGTTTAGGTTGTGCACTGAACCATAGATTTGAACTGTCTGCTTTAAAATTTTGTGGCAAAATCTCCACGGGAACTCCCTGGGATTCCCATGAGGGCTCCTCTGTACTCATGTGGAACCAAACTGAAGCAAGGAAGGAAACTAAGTTATTATTTAATGTACTGTAAGATCTGGCTAAGTTGAGCACAAAACTCGTAGCTATCCAGATGCAAAATAACAAAACAAGAATGATTCCTTTTCATCAAAGATGTATTGTGGTGTTAAGGACTTTCATATTTCCAAGATACTGTTGTTCTCTTGCAAAAAGGGACTTGTCCATTTTCTGTTTGTTTATAAAGTTGATTGCTGATGTGGAAGTTCCTGAAGCAGCTAGAATGAAGGGATACCATACCGTCAGGCATGTCCATGGCTTGAAAGTAAACAAAGTGAGATGGTGAGCATAGAAAGAATGCATAGAAAAACTACGTGGTGAGTGCTCAGTGCTCAGAGCAAAGGAAGAGTTAGTAATTAGAAGTCTGAATGGGTGGTTTCACTAATGGATGCAAATCAAGGTAGCCAAGGTTAAACAGTGGAAAAGACAACGTTAATTATCAAACTTGCTTAGAAAAAAAAAGGTAGGAAATGGTAAATAGGTTTATGTACATGAATGCCAGGAGTTCTAAATTACCCACACTCAAATTACTAGTGCTGTGGACGCAGTGACAGCTCCGCTCTGTAGACATTTCTCCTAATTGCAGCACAGTTGAATGGCCACTGCTTCAAAGACTGTTGAGCTCCAGAAGCAGTATTACTGTTTTCTTACACTGCACAGGAGTGCATAAGTTTTACCAGATTGTTGGTAACTATACACAGAAGCATCTCTGCCCCATGTTTGGGGTTTTTTTCAATGGGAATATAAAATAGAAACACAGCAATGATTTTACATGAGTCTATTGTTTCAGGTCTCACTTGATCTAAACACCTGGTTATGCTCCTGCCCCCCCTTTTAGATTGGGTTTAGGATGTCATAAATACAGGGGAGCAAATCAGGTCTGCTATAATACCTAAATAATTATCTTCTCCCAGAGCACTGGAGTCACATAGCAGAGACACTCAGGTGTTTCTGCAAGAAACATTTAATGCTGTAATGTGACTGGTGATAACCTGTAACTGTTAATTCCCGCTGTAGCTGAGCTAATCCTTGCAAAACCACTGAGGTGTCTTTACTACAATGCTCCCCTGAACCGAAGATGTGTGGACCATCTGGGTCAGTCTCCCATGTAACAGAGCCTGCTATTTCCTTAGAGGGTGTTGACAGTTAATGAACTTATTAAAAAATAACAGCAGAATAAGAGATTTAACAGTCAGGTAAGGAACTGTTAAGTGAAGAGCTGATAGATATTGAAACTGGATATGGGTTAAAACTTTGACACTCTCTGGTTCCTGACCTTTGTCACAGACTACAGCCATGTGACCTTGGGCAAATAAACTGATCTCTCTATACTTCATTTACTCTTCTATAAAATAAAGATGTTGAGTTACAGCATCCCAAGGATGTGAGGTGGTGTATTCCTCTTGAGATGACACACTCTTAAACTTCACATTTCAACTTCTCATGGCAAGAAATAAGACAGAAAGCAGCTGCAGAAGCAATGTCAGAGAATGGAACACATTTGAATGAGGAGAAGAGAAAGGGAAGTTGTTAAATGCTCTGATGTGCTCTAGAGACACACTGAGCTCTTGAGACAGAGTTAAAGAGAAGGAGACAAGAAGAGATTGAGTAATTTATATCTAGAACGTAGGGTGTGGGAAAGGGTGTGATACAGGGTGGCTTCTGATATATCTATAAAATTAAAAAAAAATAAGTAAAAGTAATGACAAACATGGATTTGTAAGGGGGAAATATTGGTGGCAAAAGTGGATGGATAGATTATTAGAAATGTTGGCAGCAAAAGAGATATGAAGTGGAGCTGGAGCTCTAAGGTAGGGCAGAAATGAATGAAAGGAAGAATAGAGACATTGCCAGAGGCTTGGTGAGGAAATAATACAGATTTTAAAAGGAATTTGGAGTAGATTTATCAAAAACTGAAAATAAATTAGGAAGGCAGCAAATATATTAAACACAAGTGAACAATGACGTAAACTATAGCAATCAATACAACATTTTCCTAAACCTTTACTGACATTACAGTAATGTAAGGGTTTAGGTGAAAAAATGGGAAACTCCAAGAATGAACAATTCCAGATAAGGTGTTTGTCACGTTTTTTTCATATCTGTATTACAACTCTGCAGGCTGACTAAAGATGACTCCTTTGGAACGTCTAGGTCTGAATGACAGTGATTGATGTGCTTAATTCAATCCTTATTATGAAGAATTTTAGACCAACACTTTCAAAATTATCCACTAACTTGGATAGCCAAGATTTTTGCTAGCCACAATTGATCCTCATCAGATATTTTTTGAAGAAGCATTGAGTGTAAACAACTGAAAGTATGGGATTTTTCAACCAACCTGAAAATAAGACTGTACTTATTTTACAATTTAGGTTTTTACTTCTAAGTATAAAACTAAGTGGTGGTTGCTCATAATTTAATATGGAATATAATAAGCCAAACTGTGTATCTTGTGCAATTTTAAAATAATTTTCTGTAAAACTACTGAACTGTTTTAAAACTGAATTCTGAAATTCCAGGCATTTGAAGATATTCACCTGAACGAGAGAAAAAATGTGAAAATGCTCCTAGAGTATGCTGATAAAATATTTACCTACATCTTTTTTATGGAGATGATTCTGAAATGGGTAGCTTATGGTTTGCGTAGTTATTTCACAAATGCCTGGTGTTGGCTTGACTTCATCATTGTATGTGTAAGTATTATATTCAGCTTGTCTTAAATATTGAATTTTGGTATTTTCAATATAGACACTTATACGTAAAATCTGATAATGACTAAACACAAGTGTAAAAGCCAGTTTCCAAAAGATGAAAAGAATTGCAATGAAAAGGGACAAATTTAAATGGAAATTGTAGGTAAAAATCAGATGTTGCTTAAGAAAATGTTATTAAGTATCACTGTCATCTAGGACCATGTTGGTTATAAAAACCTTTTGGAGTGTAGAGAGAGAGTGCAAATAGCATTCAGAAATGAAACTAAAATAAATAAATAAAGATGACAGAAAAATGTGAAGCTGCTGGCAGCTCCAGCATTTAGAAACAGAAAAAAGTGGAGTTGTTTCCTTAAAGGAGAAGAAATTTAGTTGGTAAAGGGAGTTGAAAAGTATTGTTGGAAAAAGTCATTTACCAGAGTTAAAGATGTAGCAAAATATGTTCTGCATTGCAACCAGAGAAAATCTAGCAGTCCTTTATATAGCTATAAAGAGAAATGCTGAAATCATGGAATCACAGAATGGTTCGGGTTGGAAGGGACCTTTAAAGATCACTCAGTCCAACCTCTCCTGCAATGAGCAGGGACATCTTCAACTAGACCAGGTTGCTCAGACCCCTGTCCAAATCATCAATAGTGAGATGGAGGAGGTGCAGTGTTCAATATATACATATTTATTCTGAATTCAGACAAAGTTAAATAATATAATCTTGCCATATAAGAATGAAATATTTTTGCTTGTCACCAATACACTGCGAAGATACTGAAGTGAAATATTTTAAAATAAGGACATCTAACCATCTGGCTTCCAATAATGTCAAAGTAGCTGTTTGATAGCCTCTGAATTGTTAGCATTGAAAATTGTGAAGTATTAGGAAATTTCAACAGAAAAATCTAATATTATGACTACTTGCAAAGAATTTATAGCATAACTTTAGCAATTACGGTTCTGTAATACTAATAGCACTGCTGTCCAAAACAGAGGAAAAACACGATAATATCCAATGGCTAGACAGTGAGACAACAAATTCAAATGGCAAGGAAGAGGCAAATCATGAACAGTGGAAAAAAACACAGTTATTGAAATAATTTTCTGATGTTTTCTGTTCATTTTCTCTTTTACAAATATCTGGACATCTTTTAAAAAATAATTTTTGTTTCCACATCACTATCTTAAGTTATGATAAGAAATTACTGTATACACTTCTGAGAATAACTATGCAGATAATAGGAATAATTTATTTGACTACTCCTTCCTGGTCTTGTAGTGTATGAAATTACCATAGTTACCAATTTGGTTGTTATACTGCATTCTAAAATACTGTATGAACTTTTTTTTGGGAAATAAAGAGATTAAAAAAAGGAAGAACAGTGTTTCAAATTAGAAGGAAAGAATTTCGTTATTTGAAAAATATTAGGAAAAAGTGAAGTAAAATTATATTATGATAACTTTGAATGTGTATTTTCTGCATTTGACTTACTGGTCAAAGATACTGTAACATTCAGTCTATGACTGTCTACTGACACAAATAAAATAAATTTTTGTATACCATTTAGTAATCTCAGTTTCAATTAATGAACACAGCTGTCATTTGTTTCCTGGAGACTAAATCCTATTTCTGAAGACACATCATCACTTTGTTCTTCTGGGAGTGCCCTGAAATCTCTCAGGACGCTCAGAGCACTGAGGCCTCTGCGAGCTTTGTCAAGATTTGAAGGGATAAAGGTAAGGGTGTTGGGCGTGCGTGTGCATATTTTGTAACAGCTGCATTTGAAATTTTCGGTGAAAATTACAACTTGAATCTCTGCTTTGGGACCAGATGGCATTAAGATGGTTCAGATTGCCTACTTACATCTTATGGTTGTTATTTTGAAATAGTACCTAACACTTTCACAGAAATTTATAAATACAAATGAAATACGGCGATTGAATTATAATGTGCTACCACAAGGAATTATTTCATATAGTAATGTGAACACTGGAACATGTTTCCATGTTCAGTGCAGTTTGCAGGACAAATTAAAGAAGATTTTTTTTGACATGTACTTTTCTGAAAGCCATTCTTTGGTTTATCATAGACACAGAAAAATTTCATCTAGTGTATTTGGCAAATTCTTCTGAAAAAGAATGAATATGCTTGAAAAAAATAAGAACAATTTTTAATTACTTGACAATAGAAAAGAAGCTATATATACAATTATTACAGAAAACAAATTGTAAAGGGAGGAAGAAATCTATACTGTGGAAGTTGTAGTTTATGAATATCCATGGCGTAACAAGTGTAGTGACCACAGTTCCTTTCTTAAATTTTTATTATTGCCTGAGGCAATTGGGACCTGAAAAAAACGGATTCATTAATTCATTGCTTCAGTGGAAACTATGCCCTTTTTACCCTTTCGGCAGTTATCCAGACAGGCTCACATGCCACGTTTCAGATTCTCCAGCATGGATCTGAAAGATAACAATCCTTTCAAACTTAAATAGGGTGGGATTTTCTTAATAGGAGAGGGGATTCTTCTAACTCAATTTTAAAAGCTGCTCTGAGCAAACTATCCATAATCTTTAAAGAGGGGAAGTAAAAAAATGTATAATGCAAATCATGTGACCTGTGTTAAATCACAGAATGTGATGAGACACTAACTTCAGGCCCTGGGATGGCTATGGAGCAAATCCTCCTGGAAGCTGTGAAGGACAAGAAGGGACAGTTACAAACAGCCAGCGTGAATTTAGGAAGGGCAATTTTTGCCTCTCAAACCTGATTGTCTTCTATGATGAGATGGCTGAGGGAGGGGTGAGCCATCCGTGGTCTCAGATACTGGTTACATCTGGTTTGGTTAGGTGACCTATAAGCTAGGCAGAAAATTGGCTGAACTGCCAGGTTCAATGTGCAGAGATCATCAGGATGAAGTTCAACTGGCAGCTGGTTACTAGTGGCTCAGAGGTCAGTCCTGGGACCGATACCGTTTAATGACTTAATTAACAACCTGAAGAACGTGGTAGAAATTGTCCTCAGCAAGTCTACAGATGATACAAAACTGGGGAAGAGCCGCCGTTAATACACGGGTGGCAAGGCTGCTCTGCAACGAGAGCTTGACAGACTGGAGGTGTGGGCTGCAGAAACCGCAGGAAGTTCAGCAAAAGCAAATGCAAAGTCTTGCACCTGAGCCAGAAAAGCCACACATAACTGTGGCACACCGAGAAATGAGCAGCTTTGCAGAAAAGGACCTGGGGTGGACAGCATGTTAAACATGGGTCAGCAGAGCAACAAAGAAGATCTACCGCATATTGGGCTGTATTTGCATGAGTCTGGCCAGCACATTGAGGGAATTCACTCTTCTGGTTTTGGTACCTGTGAGACTGAATCTGGAGTGTTGTGTCCAGTTTGGGGCTCCCCAGTGTAAGAAAGATATTAACATACGGGAGACCATCCAGCAAAATGCCAACGAGATGGTCAGGAGGCTGGAGAGGAGAGACTGAGGGAATGGAGCTTGTTCTGTCTGGAGAAGAGAAGGGAGAATCTGATTGGGATCTAATTAGATAAAGACAACAATTGGATCCCTTATCTGCTTAATGGGAGGTTATGCAAGAAATGGAACTACGGTTTTCTGGTAGTCGCACAGTGAGAAAATGAGAGAGGATGAGGTGGCTATGAGGGATATTCTAATTAGCTACCTGGGAAAAAAGATTACGGTGTGAGTGTATAGCATTGGAACAGACTGTCCAGAGAGGCTGTTGAACCTCCACCTTTGGAAAAATTCAGAACTTGACCACACAAGATGCCAAGCAACTTGGTCTATGTTGGAACAGCTGATCAGGGAACAGCTGGTCCCTTCCAAGTGCTTTAGTCTGTGTGTTTCTAGTACACGGATGTCATCCAAGGCCAGAATAAAAGGCTTGGAATTTTCTCATAACGACAGCAATGAAACATTTCCAGAGAGATTTTACTATGCCTTACCAGAGAGTGGCAAAAAATGGTGAAAAGAAATAGATAATAGTCCTCAAATTCCCACTGGCGACAAGCGTCGTCCTGTCTGTCGGCATCCATGTGCTGGATTTGTGAATCCAATTCTCATCACTGGTTGTGTCAGGGCCCCTGACATTACCCGTGCAGACACCAAAAGCTGGAATGCCATTTTCACTGGTGCCATTTCTGGAAGAGGCTTACTGCTCATCAAGGGTTTACATTCACCTTTTCCTCAGGCATGCCTAAATGAAGGAAGATTGCTGACCACAACAACTCAGTCTTCTGGAAGCCAAACTTCTCTACTTTACGTATTGTGTACAGTCAGTTGCCAGTGGTTATTGGGTGAGGTTCGTTTTGTTATGGAGACCAAGCTGTTGTTCTCTTACAACCCCCCTCCAAGATAACAGAAAGGGATATTTATGATATTGTAGTAAAGGCAGATCGTAAAACCCGTA
Organism: Ibidorhyncha struthersii; assembly: GCA_013398815.1. Classification (NCBI taxonomy): domain Eukaryota; kingdom Metazoa; phylum Chordata; class Aves; order Charadriiformes; family Charadriidae; genus Ibidorhyncha; species Ibidorhyncha struthersii. The sequence goes on along the minus strand of VZSZ01003297.1, from coordinate 534,642 downwards.
CCCCATACCTGATTTTTAGATCACGTAGCTACTACAGATTCATAATCTTTTTTTACATATTTCTTTTATCCGAGGATAGTTCTCGTCGCCATCTGTTTTACGTCCTTCCTCAAAAGCCAAGACAGATAACCACAGAATTACATGTTAACACAAGCTTGAATTGAGCTGAAATCTGACTTTAAATTTGTCATCTACTAGTTTTTATCTGATTGGGAATCTGCAATAGATACAGAAGAAGGAAAAATAAGCGGTTTTCTGGGAAGGTGTTCTATTGATTGTGAATAGTTAATTCTTTTCATTAATTTTATTTATTTAAGGTTGTTGTGAATGCACTCTTGGGAGCAATCCCTTCAATCTTGAACGTTTTGCTCGTTTGCATTGTCTTCTGGCTCCTGTTTAACATCGTAGGAGTAAAATTACTTGGGAAAAGATTTTGGAAATGCAAACTCGAGAAAGGAAATATCAGTCTAATTAATAATATATCTGATTGTACTTTCTGTAACGGAACATGGACAAATAGCGATGTAAACTTTGACAACGTCGGGATGGGATACTTGGCTCTTCTCCAAGTGGTAAGTTCTATAAGAACATGCTCAGTTTTGTTTTCTTCGAGGAAATGTGTTGAGCAGCCCAACCGTGGGACAGCACTACGCTTCTGTTTATCTCACTGAAACGGGGTATATTTTAGCTTCCATAAATATTTTTCTTATCTATAAGCTGTTCAGTTCCTCCTAAAGAACACTTCAGTATATGAAACCTTGCGTTAAAATCAAGCACTGTGTTTCATGGCTTTTCGATTCTCTTTTAATTCTAACATATTAAGCCTGAAATAGTCTGCATGTTATTGGATTTAAAGTTATTCTCATTTTCTTCAGTAAAAAGTAGTTCAGAACTGATGAGAAAGAAAAAGCGTGATGCAGTTTATTTATATTTCCATGCTTCCTATTATTGTATAAGCCATGAAGTATTGGGACGCTGATTTATTGACCTCTCTAATACCACAACAAAGGAGAGAAAGGCGTTTTTAAATGTGGCTGTTATCCCTGTATCTTTTCTAGATGAAGTTCTTTGCCCTGTATCCTCCGAAGTGTTTTACGATTCTGCAGAGTTGCTAAAAATTGCAGGAAGGAATAGTCTGCTGTTTTCTTAGAATCTGTTTTTATTGTTTTAGGATATATTTGCTAGTTAAGCTGAAACTTTTCCTGCTTTTTCAAAAAGCAGAGAATTTACAAAAATTTCAGTTAAACAAGAGTTAACATTGAAACACATTTCACAGGACTCGTGGTCATTCTTTTTTTCTTTTCAGGAAGTACTTTTTTTTTTTCTTTTTACTAAACTGCAGTGAATCATGCTTCCAATGAGATCTTTGGAAGTGATACATATTTTTTATAGCACACTGCTCACTTTTCCTCAACTTTTAACACATTTATATTAGTTCTACCTACTTTTTTTTTATAGTGATAGTAACCTTAACAATGCATTTTTTTTCAGGCAACTTTTAAAGGTTGGATGGATATTATGTATGCAGCAGTGGATTCACGTAAGGTATGTCACTAAAATGAAATTTTAGTTCTTTTACCTTTCCTTCTTTCCTTTTCTATTCATACAATTAACTTTTCAGCATTGTTTGCAATATCAAGTCAGAAATACAAGCGGACGAGTGCTTCAAACTATGCAGTGAAACAATAATCTTTGGAGTACCAAATATCTGGAACTGAGACAAAAGAAAACTGGTCAAAATAGAGTGACACCACACAAAAACCTACTGTATGAAGAACGCAAAGCAAGATGATGCAAGTTTTGGACAAGTCTGTTTTGGGAACAGAGTTCAGAAGGTCTTGGAGGGACTGTGCCTCTGAAGCAAATCTCCTTTTTTCAAATGTGTACAATAGCATCAAACCAGCATGCATCTTTAGCAGTTATTTCTGGAGGTTTTCTTCACTATATTTGACGTCCTTACTATTTCTTCCCCATTTCCATGTGTTGTTTCTCACTCTCTCACTAGTAGTGTGTATTTCAACTTTTCTATGTTTAATTTAATTTGCATTTTTCTTATTCATTCAAGTGCTGTACTCTTCAATGTAGTGAAAGAGCTGCTAATTAAATAGATAATTCATTGTAGGGCTGTTTATAGTGAACTGGCTTTTTGAAACTGCTTCTTGTCTGGGATAGCATTCAAGGAGATGACGGTTCGCCATGATGTCTAGTCTGAGCTGTTTTTCTAATTTAGGCATTCACAGTATCACTTCTGATTGGAACTGATTATCTATTACTTAAGAACTTTCTAGAGCTGGATTTGGCTATATATCTTTCTTTGTAATTATCTTTACAAACAGTAATAAAACAGAAGAAAACAGTTGTTCTACTTGTACATCTACAATAAAAGTTTAAATGTGTAGAAATAATTTATCCCTCCTGACAATAAAAAGATCTGTTATTATAAATTGGAAATTATAAAGCTGCAATTATCTGTTTTTTACCAATATTGTTTTTCTGGTTTGATTTTTTTTTTTAACAGATAGATGAACAGCCAAAGTTTGAAGCATTCTTAGCCATGTATACGTATTTTGTGATTTTCATTATTTTTGGATCTTTCTTCATGCTGAACCTTTTCATTGGAGTGGTTATCAGCAATTTTAACCAACAAAGAAAAAAGATAAGTACTACATGAGCTAATTCAGGGTCTCTTGTAATCCCAGTTTGATTAAGTGAATGCTAGTTTGACAGCTAGATGTCTAACATATTCAGATAACTGTTTGACTGGAGAAATTTAAAATGATATTTAGATACCAAGTTTTGAAAACAGGAGTCTCTTTTTCCTCAAAGCTTTTAGTAATTTACCTGTAAATTCTCTTTTCATGCCAAGTCCTTAATTTGTTCTAAGTAGGAAGATGAGGAGGAAAGCGTGGGTAGTTTTAGAAAAGAGAAGCCAAAAAAAATTATATAGACTTTGCTACAGGACAGTGGAATTAATTTATGATTTACTTAATTTCCTTTTATAAAAAAGTTCATTGTTTATAAATAATCCCAACAAACAGAAACAATGCCAGTTAAGTAGCTTATGAGCCTGAACACTTACTAGAAGTTCATGTGGACGTAACACCTTTTTCTTTTCTCAGTACATGTTCTAAGTGGGCATTTTTTTCTTTTTTGTTTCTTTGCTGCTTCTTGTAGATTTTCATTGAGGTTCCATATAGTGAAGTTAAACTGCATTTTCAGAGGTCTTGTAAGAGTGATTCGAAGTGCAGATGCCCTACTGAACATTGTTACATTTGTTTTACAAAATGCTAATCATTCAGTGCTTTTATGATGAATGGCTTCTCGTGTATGCTCTGTTCGAAGTGATTGCTAGGTAATACAGGTGGTGTAGATGATAGTAAGGTGAGTACCAGAAATTCAGTATCAGGAATCCCCCATATAACTTGGTCCCAAAGTGCTTATTCCTAATCCTCCATTTACTTGCTAGCCCAGCAATATACTTCTGTTCAAACCTTTCCCTAAAATATAAACACAAAGTATATTTCTTGTTGATGAGTCTTATGTAATTTTAAAAATACAAAATAGATTTGTAAAACTTCAGAAAGTCTCTCACAGTTGAGGAAACTGACTCAGGAACAATGCCTAGACTAGACTTGCATGATCAAACCCTGATCAGCTTTTTGCAGTATGTCTTTTCAAAGAACAAGGGGAAAAGGAGAAACGGTGAAGACACCTTTTGTCTCTGTGCTCTCTTAGATCCTGACTCACGACAGCTGTAACTTACTTTTTTTTTTTTAACAAACTTGCTGGTGTTTATTTAGTTGACTGCTTAAACTTCAGCTGAACAACAGTATTCTTTTCCTTTACTTAGGTGGAAAAGATCTCTTTTTGACTGAGGAACAGAAAAAGTACTATAATGCTCTAAAAAAACTTGGATCCAAGAAGCCTCAAAAACCCATCCCGAGACCATTGGTGAGACCATCTTAGGCAGAATATCATAGAAGATATAAAGATGTGGCCAGGCATCTGAAAATAAACTTCACATTAGAGCCCATCATCTTCCTCATTCAATATAATATTTCTATTTTGCTCTCTTTTTCTTAATTCTATCTAATGCATTCTTTCTTCGTGAGTATAAATTGAGGAAATTTACAGCCTATTATCACCTATTCAAATGTAAAACCTATTTATAAAGGTTCATACTAAGTATTTGCTATTCATAACATGATCATGTTTACTTAAGTTGCATGATATTACTTCTGCAACTGGATTGGATTATTGCAGGTGAGAATGAGTAGTGAATAACACATGCCCCATGGCTGTTATTTACTTTAAAATAATCTTCTGCTTTATTTCTTATAGTTTCTTAAATTTAATTCCAGGTCTGGCTTCATATAGTAACTATTCAGAGTTTTTCTTGCTTATGATATTTTAATTAGAATTGGTTATCCTAAAATGTCTGCTTCAATAAGTTCAATAAGTTGCTTCGCAATCACAATGTACTCTGAATGTTTTCCTACTGTATAATTTTTTTCTAAGAAAATGTGGTTGCATGATAACCTGAAAACACATAGCCAAGAACTGAGTGTTTTCTTTGAAGGTCTAAAGAAATCACGTAAATATGCTTCTTCTAGTTTATTGTTAAATTTATATTCTCATAAATTCTCTTTCTAAGCACAAAATACTAATTAATATTTGAATGTATCCTTGGCCTAAGAAGTAGCATGTAGCAGTTCTTCTCGTTCTCTCCACAGAATATGTTCCAAGGGTTACTGTTTGATATAGTATCGCACAAAGCATTTGACATCACCGTTGTGACTTTCATCTGTCTAAATATGGTCATTATGATGGCAGAAAGTAACCAGGACAACATCAAGGATGTTCTAAATAAAATCAACTATTTTTTTGTGGCTGTATTTACTGGGGAATGTGTCATAAAAATACTAGCCCTAAGACATTACTTCTTCACCAGTGGCTGGAACATTTTTGATTTAGCTGTTGTGGTCCTTTCACTAGTCAGTAAGTATCAATTGTTATTAGATCAGGTAATGTGTCTTACCAATACTAAGCCAAATTTCAGTATGAAGTAACCACTTACATATATCTGATAAACAAAATTCCAGATCCTCTATGCTTTTTCAAACTATATGCTAAGTGATTCCTTCTAAAAGGATGTATTTTTGTTTTCCCTTATATTTTTGCAGAGTACTAAGAGGTAAGTGGAGAGTTTTCAATTTTTTTTTTTAAAGTATGAGTTTTATTGGTAATTAACAATGCAATAACATATCTTCTAAGTTATTGTACTTGAACTGGTCTTTAACGTTTTTATACTTTCAATTTACACGTAATCACATTAACTGTTGTCTTCACAGTAAAAGTAAATTTAGGTTAAAAATACATTTGTATGAAAAATGAGAAAGATTTATCTCGTTTTCCAGGACTTTCTTTTAAGAAGGCAGATCCTGAGGGCTGATTTAGAAAGCTCAGGAAAATTTAATTGCTCAGTACCATTCTAAATCTGGGCCATTATTTGTGACTGTGAAAAGTCTTATTAAAACTGGCTTGGTTTTGTTTTGCTTTTCAAATAAGACTAGATGCTTTTTGTTTCATTTACAAAGGGTCATATATAGCTTTAGTTTATTGTACAGTTTATTTGGTCTGTGCTTCCCACTCAGGCTCAGGTTATGTCATAGAATAGAGGGCAGGAAAGAAAAACTGATCTTAGTTCTCTGCTTCATCCCTAAGCACAGTACCTCTTTGCTATCCCATGCAAACTGGAAAAATGCCGACTCGTTAAGTCTTTTGTTTGTAATCGTTTACATTAGTAATGTGTTGCTGAAGGTACTCGTTACTCTGATAGCAGGATCATAGAATGAGGTGTGATGAAGGACGAATAATGAAAGACGGTTTTCCCATATTTTCTTCTTGCTCTTCTCTGATCTCATTCAAGTACCAAGCATTAACGAAAGTCTCACGTTTAGCACGTGGCTTAGGCCTGTAACTGAAGCAGCAATCAAACAGCAGCAGGCGACAAGGCCCATAGCTTCCAGCACAGGAGCTGAATGGATTTAAAAGGATTTTTTAAGTACTTGAGCAATGAGTAATTTAATCCCCTGAATTAGGGAACTCTGGGAGAATGCAGTTTCTGAATTATCCATAATCGTGATACCTCTTTAATATTTAAAGGTATTACAATTTGTCTTTATTTTCCTCAGCTCTTTTGTAAGCAATTGCATTATTGATGGTAATGCTTTTGTTGAAAAATTATTTCATGTGATCAATGTTACTTTTAACACCTGAAGCATAGAATATAACAAAATGGACATAAATAGGGAATTTCACTGATATGGCTTGACAACGTTTTGTGTTCTTTTTCATTTCAAAGGTATTGGACTTTCAGAAGGCTTTCGAAATTTTTTGTCTCCTACGCTTTTGAGAATTTTTCGTTTGGCACGAATTGGCCGAATCCTGAGGTTAATTCGAAAAGCTAGAGGAATTCGAACTCTTCTTTTTGCATTACTGATGTCTCTTCCTGCACTGTTCAACATCGGTCTTTTGCTTTTTCTGGTCATGTTCATTTATGCCATTGTGGGCATGACAAACTTTGCCTGTCTTGGCTGGGAAGGTGGGATTGATAACCTTTTCAACTTTCAAACCTTTGATAGCAGCATGCTCTGTCTTTTCCAAATTACAACATCAGCTGGCTGGGATGGTCTTTTGGTCCCTCTGTTAAAAGAACCTGGTTCGTGTGCTCCCAACTTAAATTTAACAAGTGAACAGAAAAAAAATTGCACAAATAAGGAGGTTGGTATTTTATTTTTTGTAAGCTATGTCATTGTATCGTTTCTCATTGTTGTCAATATGTACATAGCTGTCATTTTAGAGAACTTCAGCGTTGCCACTGAAGAAAGCACAGATCCTCTTTGTGAGGATGACTTTGATATGTTTTATGAGACCTGGGGAAAATTTGATCCTCAGGCAACACAGTTTATTGAATATTCTGCTCTTTCAGACTTTGCAGATGCTCTGGCAGAACCCTTACGCATTCCAAAGCCTAATAAAATTCAGCTCATATCCATGGACCTCCCTATAGTTAGTGGAGATAAGATCCACTGCTTGGATATCTTGCTTGCTTTCACTAAAAGGGTCTTGGGCGAATATGGAGATTTGGATGGTGTTGAATCACAGATGGAAGAAAAATTTATGGCTGCCAATCCATCTAAAGTTTCTTACAAGCCAATTACTACTACCCTGAAAAGAAAACAAGAGGAGGTATCAGCTCTTGTTATTCAAAGGGCCTTCAGGAGGTATTTGATGCAGCGTTCTTTTAAAAATAAATCGTTCTTATACCGTCATAAATATTGTAACAGTGCTATCTTTGAGGAAACACATGAGAAGGAAAGTCTTATTGCATCAATGCTTAATGAAAATAATGGTAGGAAGCTAGATAAATCGCGGACTACGTCTTCCATATCTCTCCCTTTATTTTATGATGGTATTGCTGAAACAGATAGCGATAATGTGGACACATAAGATTGCCCCAGGCTGCAGCATTTTTGATTAAACCGATATCAGTTATTTCCAGATGGAGAAAATATTTTGATCCTGGAGCATAATACTTTAAATTTTGGATAATGATGAAAGTCTTTCAGTATTGTGGTAGTTCAGTTTTTTTGCACATGCTCCTTAAACAATTAAGATTTAAACAACTGTGTCATAAATATTAGAGGCGAATCAAACCATGGATTTTTTTTCCTCAGCTACTGGAGTAGGCGAGTTAATTTTTACAACTGTCTTTTTTTGTATTACTTCATATTTCTGTGTTTACAGAAGAAATCTGTAAAAGATCATCTGTAGCTGTAGTATGATCTATAAGCACACACGGCTGTACAACAATGTAGATCTCTTTAGAGATAAAGCCTGGTTGGAAAAATCGGTTATTGTAGCAAAATTAAATAATGACTGCATTTTCTGTAAAAGACCTCACTCAAGACACTTGAGTATAATCAGCCACTAATTTCTATGCTGTTTGGATCCATCTTGTTCCTAGTGCCTTTGGGTGGATTTGTTTATGCTGAAGAATTTTTGAGGTGTCTTTATACGCGCAACTAAATGGATTTCACATGGCATCTTCAGGTCTCTGTGCCTGAAAGCTGTGTATAAATTGTTCTTTGTATCATTCAGTGTATGAAAATTGTGATAGTAATGGTTAACAAAATCAAAGGACGTTATGCAAGAGGTATTGTTTCCAGAAAATCTTAAGAATTATTGTACATAAAATTTCATCATTGTAATTTATCGAACCGTCATAGAAAGTATTACTTAGTAACCTGAAAAGGAGTTTGTGGTATATCGTATAAGACAACATTTGTTAAAGTTAGAGGAAGTATTTATTTCATTGGCTCTGAAAAAAAACCCATGTATGAACAATGTGTATTAATATTGCTTTTACTGGTTTCTTGCAATTTATGTTGGTCAGGTGAAGTGTCACAGTGGCCTCAGAACTACTAATGAAATAAGGCTATTTTAGATTCTTCAATAAAGAGTTCAGATGCTTAAAGCATTTTTGTCTGTTTTTTGGGAGGCATCTTCAGTTTCAGTTTGTTACAAGACATAATTTTTTATTAGAGGGGAAGAACTACAATACTATAATTTTCCAAAAATAGCTACCTATTAACACAAGAAAACTGAAAATGTTTTACTTTTAACAGGGAATTAGAAAAGATTTAGCATTTTTAGGCCAAGAATAGCAGGAACAATAAAGTAATTACTCAATTTTTACTGTCATTTCCTTTGTTAAATACTCTTGAAATATGACAGATACAGCCAAATCTAAGCTATTTGTAGGACAAATAAAGGCACATGAAAGCCAAGAGTTAAAGAATTCAGGTACAGCATGGTTTGAACTGGCTTTATTAATTCCAGAACCAGCTTCTGTTCAGAAAAAAGTTGATAAAGAAGGTCAGCAGACCTCTTAGGATAACTCAGAAATTTGCACTCCATCAACAGTGCGGGGCAGCGGGATGTGGAGGGACTTGGTGGGTCTGCTTGAGACCTACTCCTGCCCAGCATGGATTGCTTTTGTGCCTGCGGTGCATAGTGATGCTTCTGAGGGGAAACTATTCATTCCGTTCGGTGTGATCTGGAATGACCTGGTGCTGAGGGACATGGTTTAGTGGTGGTTTTGGCAGGGTTAGGTTGATGGTTGGACTTGATGATCTTAAAGGTCCCTTCCAACCTAGACGATTCTATGATTCTGTGAGCTGACAGCTTTTCTTCATCCATCAGATACCATTAGATGGCAGCATTGACTACGTTTTAGAATGCAGCCAGTCTTGAGTGAAACAGATGTTGAACTCCTACACTTCAACACAGAGGTATTAAATTAATTGTAAATAACTATAGAAAATAATGTCATAATTGTCTTTTTCCTGTCCTGGGCTCTCAGTCTAGCCGCAGGTCTCAGTAAGTGTTCGCTAACTATTCTGGTTTTTACATATGAGAGACTGACAGACCTTAAGGGTTGTGAAGTACCACCTCTTGGAAAAAAACCACCATTCTCCTGTGTGATTGGATCGTTCAGGGGGTGGTTTCAAACATATCTATATAGCTCTGTAGCAAGAAATGTTAGTGTCATGGTTTGACCCCAGCTGGCAACTAAGCACCACGCAGCCAGTCTCTCCCCAAAGTTGGGATGGGGGAGAGAACTGGAAGAGCAAAAGTGAGAAAACTCGTGGGTTGAGATAAAGACAGTTTAATAAGTAAAGCAAAAGCTGCGTACACAAGCAAAGCAAAACAAGGAGTTCATTCACTGTCTCCTATCGGCAGGCAGGGGTTCAGTTGCCTCCAGGAAAGCAGGTCTTTATCACGTGTAGCAGCAACCTGGGAAGACAAACACCATCACTCCCAATGCTCCCCCATTTCCTTCTCTTCCCCCAGCTTTGTACGCTGAGCCAAGACACCATATGGTGTGGGATGTCCCTTTGGTCAGCTGGCATCAGCTATCCTGGCTGTGTCCCCTCCCGGCTCCTGGCTTACCCCAGCCCAATTGCTGGCGGGATGGTGTGAGGAGCAGAAAAGGCCTTGACTGCATGTAAGCACTGCTCAGCAGTGACTAGAACATCCTTGTGTTATCAACACTCTTTTCAGCACAAATCCAAAACGTAGCCCCATACTAGCTAATATGAAAAAAATTTACACTATCCCAGCTGCTATGTTTGGTTAACTAGGTTGGTTGGTTGGAAGCAGCTGGTACAAACAAAACCTTGAACAGAGCGTAGTAGCTCAGAAGAGACTGGAAATGGATGGGGAGAAGATATGAACTTTGGATAAGAAATGACTCTCTGGTATGTTGAATACACACTTCAGGAATCCTTGGAAATCACATACTGCCTGCTAAATCATAGAATCATAGAATGGTTTACGTTGGAAGGGACCTTAAAAATCATCTAGTTCCACCCCCCTGCCATGGGCACAGACACATCCTACCAGCCCAGGTTGCTCAAAGCCCCACCCAATCTGGCCTTGAACATCTCCAGGGCTGGGGCATCCACAGCTTCCCTCTCTCAGGCTGTCTTCATAGGAGAGGTGCTCCAGCCCTCTGATCATCTTTGGGGCCCTCCTCTGGACCTGCTCCAACAGGTCCATGTCCTTCTTATGTTGAGGTCCCCAGAGCTGGAAGCAATATTCCAGGTGCAGTCTCACAAGAGCAGAGTAGAGGGGCAGCATCACCTCCCTTGCCCCACTGGCCACACTTCTGATGCAGCCCAGGATACAGTTGGCCTTCTGGGCTGTGAACGCACATTGCTGGCTCATGTTGAGCTTCTCATCAACCAACACCTCCAAGTCCTTCTCCTCAGGGTTGCTCTTCCAGCCTGTGTTTGTGCGTAGGACTGCCCTGGCCCGTGTGCAGGACCTTGCACTTGGCCTTGTTGAACTTCATGAGTTTTGCACAGGCCCACCTCTCCAGCCTGTCCAGATCCCTCTGGATGGCATACCTTCCCTCCAGTGTATTGACCACCCCACAAAGCTTGGTGTCATCCTCAAGCTTGCTGAGGGTGCACTCCATTCCAAAAACCTAGGAATGTTGAAAACAGCACCCATTGTGCTTTCCCTGCCCACTTAACAAAGAGAAGATTTTTAGTTCCAGAAGTGATACCTGTATGACAAAAAAAGACTCCACCAGTATCTTAGAAGTCTACATTCCTAAGAAATACATAAGCAGTACCCAGCAAATTGTTTGATTCGATCTACACTGGAATACAAAATGTCCAATATTTCTGATACTTTGAACAGAAGGAGAATTTGTACTTCATCCTCAATCTGGCAACACAATAGTCTACATTTGCTTTAAACAGGCACATCATGTCCTGGTTTATCTCAGGTTTTAGTAATTTAACCACAGCTTTCCAGAGCTCTACTACCAAGTGGTAGTCATAAATGATTAAGAATCAAATTCCACGTCTGTTGCAAATTAATGCAACTGGAGTATTGTCTGGTTTTGGGCTCCTCAAAACAGCAAATACATTGGACCAAGTCTGGTGGAGGGCAACCAAAATACTGGAGCACGTGACGTACGAGGAAAGGATGAAAGACTGGTTTGTTCAGTCTTCAGAAAAAAAGGTGAAAGTGTGGATCTTACTGTTGACTTCAACTACTCAGTGGGTGGCTGTAAAGAAGTGAGAGCCAAACTTAGATGTACACAGTGATACAGACAGGAGTCAACAGGCACAAGTTGCAACAAGGGAAATTCTGATTAGACGTTAGGAGAAATATCCTACAGTGAGGGTAGACAAACTTCGGAAAAAATCACCAACAGATGTTGTGGCATCTCTGTCCTTGGGGAAATTCAGAACTTGACTGAACAAGACGCTGACCGGCCTGATCTAGCTTCAAAGTCGAATCTACCTTTGAAGGTGGATCTGCCCTGAGTTGAATTAATTGAACTTCAGCGATCCCTTCCAATCTAAATTACTCTATGATGCCATGGCAGTAGCCACACGATTTTCAAATTTAAATATCGCGGCTAAACAGGACTTACCCACATTAATCAACACCCATTTGTATTATCTGGGAGTCTGACTCTATACCAGTCAGTATTACTTTGGGTATGAACTTCTAGTCTCTCTGTACAATAGGGTGACAAATTAGTGCAAATTAACAAGTGATTTCTTATCTATCCATCCCCAGGCAAAAAATGATGACTCCTCTGTAACTTCTACAACGTCATGTCAGATTTCTTTCTGAGGATTTCTTCAGTACTCCCATCCATTATAAATATTTGGATAAAGATATTGAGTGGTTTCAGAGCTGAATGTGGTGGCACAACTTTAGGCTTTTTGCTTTGCCAGTTCCAGAGAAAATATGTGAAGGCATCAACTCAGTAAGTGGTTTTATTGATCTACAGAGACTTTTGAAAGAGCAATAGAGGTGTTTTGGCAACCCCTCAGGAAAATATAGCTGTTTGGGCAAATCCGTTGCAGCGATCTACTTGGTGGTTCCATGGAGCTAAAGCAAGACAGGCCAAGCTGATTTTGATAATAGTCATTACCTTAATGCAGATCTGATGATAAGTTCTGGGCAGATTAAGGGCAATGCAGTTTCCTCTTCTCTCCAGGTTCCAGGAAAGACGGGCTTACGCAGGAGCATTCAAAGTTAGAGATTCACAGGTTAGACGTAACACAACAGCCACCCTACCTTGCTGCCCAAACACTGGGTAGAAATTGTCCCCAAAGATAAATTAAAATAATCACTAGAAAGATCAACTGTTTGGTAAATTTTCTTTTATATATTCATAGCCTTCTTGAAATGAAGAGAGTAGAACTGGAGCCAGTATTTAATAGTTGTTCTACTGTGTTACCAGTGTTAGTGTTCTCTGCAGAATACATCAGCAAAGATGTCATACCACTACTCCAATTGTCTATTTTTTTGTGTGGCTCTGGCTGGACTAACAACACAGACATAACGAGGCAAATAAAAAGTCATCCTTCTGTTCTTCACTGATATGTTTTTTTGCTGCTGCTACTAGTGAAGCTTGTAACTGCCACAGACAAAAATTTGTGTTTGTGTAACCGATTCTTCAATATCTGCACATAGAAATTCACCAAAATGCTTCCAACCAGGCTCTGGGGATACCTTATTGTGGCCTTCCAGTGTCTGAAGGGAGGTTACAAGAAGGGTGGAGCGGGGCTTTTTACTCAGGCATGTAGTGATAAGACGAGGGGGAATGGCTCCAAACTGGAAGAGGGGAGATTTAGATTGGATATCAGGCAGAAATTCTTTACTGCGAGGGTGGTGAGACACTGGGCCAGGTTGCCCAGAGAAGTTGTGGATGCCCCATCCCTGGAGGTGTTCAAGGCCAGGCTGGATGGGGCTTTGAGCAACCTGGGCTGGTGGGAGGTGTCCCTGCCCATGGCAGGGGGTTGGAACTGGGTGATCTTTAAGATCCCTTCCAACCTAAATCATTCTATGATACAATGACTCTGTGATTCTATGACGTTATGATTCTATGATTCTTTTCGAAGAAGCAACAGTCATTTTTAATCCAAATAGCAGCAGCAACAAGTTCTCACCACATCACCTCAATCGCTGTCACTCGGTTCCTCCCTACACATATGTAATTCCCATCACTCATTTCTCAGGTTCTCTGACATCCCATTCAATATAAAACTTGGGCTTATGCCCATGATGTCCACCCTACTTATCTTCAGCTTCCTCCTATAAATTGTTTCGTCTGCCAGCTGTGCAAAAGGGCAGAATATCTGAGTGCTGTGAGAACATCAAATATAATGGGTAAAGGTTGAGGTCTCCTACTTTCCCCTGAGTAGGGGTGCTCACCCCTTAGCAAACAGCCAATAATCCAGATGGCAAACACCCAAAATATCCGGACAGGAAAGAAAGAGTATTAATATACAACATGGATAAAGTCAGTGCAAACCGCACTTTCTTGTACACCTGGGAATCCACCAACAAAATACAAAGACATAGGAAAAACTAGCGTTTTGTTAATACTGCTGCTCATGTGACTAGTCAGTATTTATTTGACAGTACTATATCTAGAAGTGTGTTGTATTATATATTCTCATCAGTTTACAGCCTGGAGTTTCAGCCTGAATCATGCTTACATTGATAAATGCTTAAACTGGTATTCTACTTCAGCTGAATACCATCCCAAATAAAACAGAAGTTGTTTTTTTAAAATCAAAACTTATCTTGCTGTTATTTTGTTTTGTTATGTCATGTTGTTCCATTACGTGCACAGTGACATGCACGGGTATACCTGGCTGCCAAAAAAGAATCTTGTTTGCGTCTTGAACTAAGATCGCCCAACTCAATTTTCTACATTTACTCCAATTTTAGTCCAGGGAATAGGCATTTTCTTCCAGTGTGACTGCCTAATAAAACCCTACAATGGAGGAAGGCTCAGAGGAGATGGGCAAGGGCGATGTGCCCAAGAAGCTCAGGGAATAACGTGTGACTGACCACCAGCTCTTGCAAAGAAAGCCAACTTATCTCCACACAAAGGTGACTGGAAAGTAGGTTTGTCTTGGGTAAACAGCTATCAACAGCTGAGTGGATTGGCTCCATGTTTCTCCCTGTTCACTAAAAGGGAATGTCTCCTTGAGTTAGCAAGAAGAGCTTGGCAGGAGCGTGTATGTGATTCAGCCCAACAGGGAGTGTAAAAACTGAACAGCTAACAAGACAATTTCAAAGACAGCAAAGGGCTTGAGCTGCTTTGATCCACTTCCCAGTGACTGGGTACACCCAGCATTGTGATGGTGAGCATATCACATTAAGTGTAACCTTACATTTGTGTTGTGATTACAGCATATTGTGTGTCACTCTGCTAAATCAAAAATCTCATGTAACATCGAATATCTTCAAATAAGTACATTTGACACTAAACATCACACCCTCCATGCATGGAATATCCAAAAGTATCTGGTCAGAGAGTATTGGACTCTGCCAAGCAGGCATGGCAGTTCTTCATTCTGTAATTATCCAGAGGCAGGAATATAAGTGAGCATTTAGAGAAAGGCTTTTGTACTTGTTAAAGATGGGACAATGGTAAAAGAAAGAGATTACGACTTTAGAACCTATTTGTTGATCTTAATGATTACAGAGTCAGTGACAACAGCTATCTTCATTTAAGGTTATAAATTTTGTATGTTTATCTATGTATACAGAAACAGGTATTTTAATTGCAGTGCAATTAAATTAACTTCATAATGTTTCATAGCATGCCATGAATAAAATATACGAAGTAAAGTGAAATCTATCTCCATATTTCCTGGTTTGATGATGCTGATTAGTGGATTTGAATACTACATCCAGCTGTAGGAAAGGAGAAAACAATGGGCTTGACTGGCAGCGGCTTTCATTTCCAGGTGCCACATCATCGCCCCACTCATGTCATCACAGTGCACACCGTCCAACGAGCCATTTCTCACCAGAAAATGCAATGGTTCAAATCTGACTTAAACAGTGCCCGTTTTTCATAGATTTAAGCAAAGAGGATCACTGTAAATGTCTGTGGAGTAAGAAGCTGTATCCTCGCAAGACGCTTCTACCTTTCTGAAGGTGATTCAGTAAACCTGCTTCTCTACATAACCAGGTGTCATTCCATCCTTGTAAGGTTTTTGCCTTATTCCATCTTTCTATGGTGCTTAAGAGCATAAAGATACTAACTGGGTTTATAATCGTAGAATCATAGGGGACTCCTCCCACCAGCCCAGGTTGCTCAAAGCCCCATCCAGCCTGGCCTTGAACACCTCCAGGGATGGGACATCCACAGCTTCCCTGGGCAACCTGGCCCAGTGTCTCACCACCCTCGCAGTAAAGAATTTCTGCCTGATATCCAATCTAAATCTCCCCTCTTCCAGTTTGGAGCCATTGCCCCTCGTCCAATTGCTACACTCTCTGATAAAGAGTCCATCCCAGTCATTCCTGTAGACCTCCTTTAGGTACTGGAAGGCTGCTATAAGGTCTCCCTGGAGCCTTCTCTTCTCCAGGCTGAACAACCCCAACTCTCTCAGCCTGTCTTCACAGGAGACGTGCTCCAGCCCTCTGACCACCTTCGTGGCCCTCCTCTGGACCTGCTCCAACAGGTCCATGTCCTTCTTATGTTGAGGGCTCCAGAGCTGTATGCAGTACTGCAGACGTGGTCTCACAAGAGCAGAGCAGAGGGGCAGAATCACCTCCCTTGACCTGCTGGCCACAACCTGGGTCAACTGCTTCGGAGGCAACTATGCTCAAGAAGAAACACTTCCAAGGCACGTTGTCATGACATAAAGAGTAACTATGTGCAACAGACTAGGGAAAAAAACCAACATTACTTAAAATAAAAACTTGAACTCTTCTTTAATTATGGAGCTACATTCAGCTCCTTTATTAATTATATCCATAATACTCAGGTCATCAGACATTTTTGCTGAATCTTGAACACAAAGTCATTGGAAACACTGACCCATAACTTGGAAAGGATACCCAGTGACAGACCTGATTAGGAACACTGCATACTGTTTGACTACTGAAAATTGCTCTCTTATTATAATGACAACGACATATTTCTGGCCATAAAATGTCCCTAGTCTTTACGGCATGTATCCGTAGATACAGACAAATACAGGCACAGGGGAAACTCTGGATGTGTACATGGATATTGCTAACCTGGGTTTTGCATCCAGAGCACTCACAAAATTTCCAGTCACGCATCTATGAAATAGGTTCATCCTGCAGACTGGAGCCTCTTGTGACCGTTTGGCTTTTGGGTCAATACACCCGCTTGCTTTATAAGCCCACCGCTAAAATTACCTATATAGCCAAATGACAGGAAATGGAGAAAAGGCTTGAGGACCAATAAATACAAGAGAATAAAAGGGAACAACTTTTTAGTTAAAATCCTCTTTCACTGTAGTCAAAGCTACCAGTTTCAGTAGTCTGGGTTTCACTATACCCTTTTTTAAAAAGAAGTTTTCGAGCAGCATGTCTACATATTACTCCATAACTCCTTTTATTTTTAAATCGCGGTTATAACACTGCTGGGCTTTTGCTGGTACCAGTCCTACTAAATGCAAAGCTGAGTTCCCCACAGTACAGAGAAAAGTCTCTGGCTGGCCTCAGGCTCCAGAAAAAGAAGTAAATCCCCAGAAAACTTATAAGAAGGTCTGCCCTTCCCGAACACTTAACAATCGGATGAGATGTGGTATATGTGCCCCAATTAATGAACAAAGGCAGTCCTACGGTTGCCCTGTGTTGTATGTGAAGAGTGGGAGCATGCTTGCACGTTCCCTCAAATCCCAATAGTTTTGAGATTTTTGGAAGTAATCAAATCCAGCTATTAACACCGTCCTTTTAGCTTTCTCTTGAATTTTAAGCCAAAGAGTGTTTATGGGCCAAACACCTCACAAATAAAAGCTTTTAACATACCACAGTAAGGGTTGCTATAGAACCTTGTTTTGGTGTGAAAAACGTCAGATTTTGCTGCCTTAAAATGTAATCTCTACCTGATGCACCAGTTCTGGTATTATGAACTGCTGACTCTGTTTGCAAAGGAGGAGATCCTTTATGTCAAAAGGCAGCCTCCCCCACTGAAAAAAGAAACTGAATCCAATGTCAGTAGCCGAATAAGATGCTGTATGAAACTGGTAGATAAATACCAGCGCTTTGAGTACAAGCGCTTCCTTCCTTTTCCCTCTCATCTTTTCTCTTCCCCCATCTTTTCTCCTTTTTGACTTTAATTTCATGTGTTGCAGAAACTGCATGAAAAAAATGTTATGGTTAAATTATGAGAATTCAGCCGACTTCTAAAAATCTTTTGCTGTATGTGTTCCATGTCTAGTACCTAGAAAACCTTTGTATTCTTGTTAAGTAAATATGAGTGAAAGTGCTTATAACATAGAAGTGTGGCCCCAGCTACAGGATATTTTATTTCCTTGGGGAAAAATCCAAATGTATGTATTTATATGTGCAAATATGCTTGTGTGTTTACAATGTGTTACAAGAAATGCCAACTGCAGTAAACGGATTGCTTAAATTTTTCCTTTTGGAGGATAACGAAGCTCACGTGTCACAAGAAATGTTAGGATGACTAACACAGGTGAGACACTGATTTTATTTCAGATTATTACTTCCTCTCCCTTTATATTACTTTGACACAAAAATACTTGTGGCTGACAAAGCGCAGGTGCTTAGAACATAACACATTTCAATAGCGGGAGAAGATCCCCTTGACCTTCCAATCATGTGTTCCCGTTTCCACAAATTCAAAGCTCTAGTTTCAGCTTTAAAAGACAAGGGTGATGAAACAAAGCTGAGATTTTTTTTTCCATTCTGTTTGTTGAATTTGATAGACTTTTAAAGCATGTCTTCTGAGAGGCAATTTCAGACACTTCTCTTAACATCGTCCAATTATGCATTGGCTGCAGCTCACTGTATCTATCAAAGTGTCACAGATGCTTTCATGTAGGCAATATATTGCTTTTTCAGACCCAAGAGAGGGGAAAAATCAGGCACCCCAGCATCTTCTCCTTAAGTAGGTGTTGAGCAAATTAGCCCCATTACAATTCAGCCTGCATTAGTCCATTAAAGAGCTGGAGGAAAATTCCTTTGTGTAAATGACCAAATGGTTTCACTGTATATTTGCATTAGTCATTTCCTGTTGTTCTTTAAAGAAAGTTCTTGATACCTCCTATTTAAAAGATCTTAATTTCCATAGGAGCGTAACTTTAAAAAAAGGATTTAATGAAAGAAAGCATTCCCATATATATTAAAAGGTAATTAATTATTTTGAACATCATCAAATTAAATTACTTTTTGGCTCAAAGAACACACCAATTTCTCAATTTGCAAATATCCATCTAGTTTTCCTACGATTAATGTGGCTCCTTGTATACAATACTTCTATCCCCGAATCCTTTC
Source organism: Ibidorhyncha struthersii (assembly GCA_013398815.1). Lineage (NCBI taxonomy): Eukaryota > Metazoa > Chordata > Aves > Charadriiformes > Charadriidae > Ibidorhyncha > Ibidorhyncha struthersii. The sequence goes on along the minus strand of VZSZ01003297.1, from coordinate 515,745 downwards.
TGCTGCTGTTCCCGGATGAAATGGCAGACCGTGCTGTTATAAAATCACTAGATTTTGGTTACAGCAGAAGCAAAATGTTAAAGCACTGTGTGTTCTGAGACTCGTATCCATAGAATCCTTACCAGGTGATTAGTGTTCTGTAACAAGGAACAAGGAGAACTAGACGAAACAATGAAGAATAGAGCAGAGAAGTTTCATCTAAGTTTGGTAATTATAGAGACCTGTTAAGCACCAGTAATGCTGCTTAGAAACCCCTTACCTTTTCTATCTTGATTTAAATATTAAGAATCAAATCAATAGATATTATTAGAAATAACTAATTGATTATTTGATTTTGATAGATATTTAGAATAATGTGTAATCAAGGAGTTAATCAATGAAAGTTAAATATATAATGGGTAATTGATGATAAACAATCTAACCAACTGTTAGACAATGTAGCTTTGAAGTACCTGTCAAGGAAAGTGATAAGTTGGAGGCCTGGTTAGTAAACTGAGAAGATCCTATGGAGATTCCAAGATAAAGGCAGGGAGTGATTTTGTGACTAAGCTGAGCATGCGCGAGGATCTGGTTCAATCAGCGGACACAGTGAGGAAGACTATGGATGACCCCCAGGGGACCCTGGATGACCACCAGTGTACCTGAAGGTGCATGTGTCATGGACATTTACATATATTAATGAGTTCCCGGAAATCGTATGAATATGTTAATTATTCCTCAGAAAATGATGAGTTTGTATATTTTGATTCTATATAGTTTCTGTAAGTAGAGCACCCTGGTACGCACACTAGGTGGAGCGATCCCCTGTGCGTCCAGTGCCGAATTAAAGAAGTGCCTGCTTTCTAAACTTAAATTGAGTCTAGAAAGTTTGTTCCTGCTGGTTTGCAGTAACAGTGCAAAAGAGCAGATATTTGGGCCCTCAATCAGAGGACTTCAACACCCCACCTGGAGTGAACGTGCTCAGATCAGCAGGATTAGGGCTCTTCAGCTGTCCTGAGGTGCTGGGTGAGAAAGCATTCTCGTGGTGAGCTGATGCCTTGGCATCAGTTTGCCTCTTCTCACACTCCTTCCGTTACATGAGAAGTTTAAAGATCAACTGAAAATGTACAAAAAATTGGAAAAAGAAATTACTATATGCCCAGTTCTCTTCCACCACAGACTACAAGAGCCAGCGAGGCCATGGTCAGACAGGAGACCCCAAAGAGGCAGAGATGCTGAAGAAAGACCTCACAGAAACATGGAGCAGATACAGAATTACATTATCAAGATTACTAAGGAAAGCGTGAAAGTTCCTGCAGAAAACTGATGAAGATAGTAGGCAGTGACAAGCTCCTCTGATGGAAAAGTAGAAAGAGTAAAGGACGCAGTTCAAAGTGCAGAGCTGGCGTAATGAGCTGTTGGGGATTATTCGGCTTGGATCTTCTTTTACAACTATTTTGCACACAGAAGGGGACCTCATTTTCTAAACAGTATTTGACACTCATTTTTTTTGGCTATTCCAGTCTGATGAATAATACAGTCTCTAAATCACCGTCCTCTGCCAAACAGATGCTTTAGTCAATCACCTTATTATGTATTAAATAGCTTATCCACTTGTACGCTGTGTGCAGGTCGTTAAAACTGGCTGCTCCCGAAGGCTGTAGTTTGTGCTTACTAGCCTGGACCTTCATTCCAGGGCATAATATCTTCAACTAATTAAAGTTGCCTCTGATTTACATCAGATAATCAGGTTTTTGTGTTTTGCTTCTTCATAAAAAATAGAAATGTAATGGATAAAAAAAAGTTTCTCAGAGAATAAATATCCACTGTCTGATACAGCCAGGGAAATCTCTGGATATACTTAATGCTGCTTGATGAAATAATATTGGGAATATTAATTTTCTAACTTGATTTACTTCACTACCCTAATTCTCTTAGTATTATTTTGATAGACCACTGAGAAGAGAAAAAAGAGCAATCCATATTTTTCCATTTGAGTAGAAGATAAGCAAATTTTCCTGATTGAAACGTGCATCAGACCATTTAGAAAGCTGAAGATTACTGTATGTAACAGAACAATTTTAATACATACTTACAAAGAAAGCAATTTCCTGTTATTCTGTAATACCAATTATCCATTCAAAAGAGTCTGAATTTTACATCACCATGATTTTTTTTTTTTTTATAATTTCATTCTCTGATAAAAGGAAATGAGGTTCCTTTATACTAGGTCTTTATTTTGACAAAGATGCCAATTAACTACTTTATACCATTTAGACTTCACTATTATGTGGATCAGAAAATGGCTTCAGTTATTCTTTTAAAATAAAGAAGCAATGTAATATATTATAAAAGCTATTCTAATCTCTGTGCATTAAAAGGCCTTCATAAATCACTAAAAGCTCTCTGCAGCATCATTTCCTTGGTTTCAGCTTGGGCTACGAATCCCACATATGTTATGTCATCCCATAAACAGCAATTTATGAGGGTTTCCCCTCTTGACCAGAAAATCTCAGTCTCCATTGTACTATAAAAGTGTTATAAAAAGAAAACACTGAAAAGGTTCTAGTTTTGTAAAGTCACAGGAACATTATACAGATGAACATAGCTCCTGAGCTGACAAATGGTTGTGCATTTTGGAGGCTCGTTTCCATATCATAATTTAATTGACAGAATAGAATCAATAACACATCCCTAAAACAAGGAAATTTTAGGATATAAATCTTTTCATGGTGGTTTCTTTATAGGAGAAAGAAAGCATAAGATGAGTGATTTGGTCCTTAATTTATCTATTCAAAACCATAGCAGTTAAGCAATTCTAAAATAGTTATACTCAAATAATACATACACAGAAATTGCAAAATTAATTTTTTCCAGTCTGTGTTGGTTGGCATGAGAAATCACAATACTTGCAATTGGAAAGTTATCGTTTATTATTTTACTAATAGGTACGCTGCTCAGAGTATGTAAGGTTTCTTTTGATTAATGGCTATATAATTCTGCATTGAATATCTGAAATCTGTCAAAGAATTTGAACATAAAATATTGTTAGTAACAGTGAAGAAAAGGTATCACAACACTGAAGTTTTTACTTTCCCAGATGGAGAATTCAGATCTATTGTACACATTAGATATTAACACTTTCTATTTAGTTTTCATCTCCTTTCTCCCACATTGTGCAGTTGAAATGGTTGTGATTGATTGATGCATCTTTATGAAATGAAAAACTACGTTACCAAAAAAGAAAACACACGCCATAACCTTAGAAGAAGATGATAGTGAAGTGCAAAAGGAATTTACAGTTAAGATTTCCAAATCATATCCAGCCTCTCAGACAGGACCAGAAATTAATCTTTACTAAATATGATGATGTTATGAGACTTCAGAAATATATGCAAAAATATTTGCCCTTGTGCAGGTCCTCTGCTTTCTCCCTATTAAAACTGCCATTGTATTTGCTATTGTGTCCCTGTTACTTAGCAATGAAATCTATATAAAAACCTGGATAGATACTGATTGCTGCACCTGATATATAATTTTTCACAATCTACCTCCATTCATCATTTCTTAAATTGCTGTAAGACAGCGTCATTTGTCTTAGCAGATACAATTAACCAGTTACAGCAATTGTCAGTTATTTTTAAAAGAACTAAGAAATGAAATTATTTTGTACTATTTTTAAGTAACCATTCCCTATCCCAAAGTTATTGCTGTGCTGTGGAGGGTAAAACTGAAGGGCAATTTGAATCTCACTTTAAGCCGCCTGTTCAGTTTTATTGTATATTGAACTACTTTACATTTAATGAATATTCCTCTTTTCTAATAGCAAACATACATCACATGAATATGTTTCACTCGTCTTTAAGTATTAATTTTTCTTGAGTTCAAATATCCATTAACAGCAGATATTTGCCCACCTCCATTAAGCCCTTTCTGTATCATTTGCAAACGCAGGTAGATATTGCTTAGCTTTTTAAATACGTCTATTTGTTTTCCTTCTAAACACCTTGATTTTTTTTGTAGACAATTTCCATATGTTTTCTTTACAAATGGAGAATGCTTTTTGGCTCTTCTTCATTTAGCCAGGTTGACTTTTTGTCACGGCAGCATTTACATTTCTGCTTTTTCAAATTTCTTTTAGCGTGAGGTTTATTTCCCTCCATTGACTCGAATTTGTTGAGGTTTGAGGTTCTTCACTTTTCCTACTGATGGAGGAGAGTAGACTCAAACAGCTTTGCTGTGAGTACAGTGGGCAAAATGAAGACTTAATTTTGGACAGGGACGGAAAAAATCACTGTCAAAGGTGTCTCACCCTTCCCTGTTCAGCAGGAAATCTCAGCTTTCTCCCCACAAATTTAAAAGAAAGTGGGACATGTCTGAATTCTTTATTCTCAGGGGAGAGTTCATCAGCACAATCAACGGAGCTTAGACAGCTGCTTCTCTCGCTTTCAACTGAACGTGCATTTTGTTCAGCTACTGCAATTCGACATTTCTGCATTTTTCATGTATTTGCTGCCCTTTGCAGGCTACACAGGGAGTTGTGAGCCAAAGCCACGTTGCAGCACAGATGATGCAAGACACCTGCTTTCTCAAGGAGTCACTGGGGTAAAACCGGTGGACAGCTAGAATGGATTTAGTTATCTTGCCAGGAGTAGTCAATGGGCTTGGATAACTCAGTACACACAAGGAATGTACCTTGAATGCAACCTGTAAAAGAAAATGCCCTTTGAAAACACCCTGGGATATTTTTAATTACTGTGAGTTAAGCTTATCTCTGATTCAGTCTGGGCCAGAGCTAACAAAGTAACTTGCCCACCTCAGGGTTAGTGTAAGGACCCGGGAAAGTCTGAGATAAACATGAGATGCCATTCCTGTTTTCTTCACCTAGAGATCACAATAATCCTTTCTTGCCTCTAGAAACTGCAGGTTATCTTTCCCCCAAAGCAGAGGAGAACAGCTTATAGGGAGGAAGCCCAGGTTTGCTGCTGTTTCAAGTCTGCTTTTCATCTATAACTTTGGGTGAAATGCAAATAAATTAGCACAGAAAATAGATAGGAGAGCTACCTATGTAACTGATGTTAGCGACACTTTATAGTGGCATTCTTAAAAGTGTTTCAAAGCTTAAGTCACATGGATTGCAATGTCATTCAGACACTGAAAATCCTATTGGGCATCCATATATTTCTTTGGGAAGCAAAAATATCTTTTAAAATCTATCCTTATTATTTGTCTGTTCCTTCCATGTGAATGCAAGGTGCAGATATTTATACAAAGGAGATGAACTTTATCCATCTTCACGGATACTTAAGCGAAGCTTCAAACAGCTCAAGCTTCATAAAATTAACATCAGATGGTTTTAAAGCTATATAAAACCTATGACAGACAGATAGCTTGCAGGGAACAAGAGATAATATGAATTGAATTTGTGTCATGAAGTCTGAGATTCATGTGACTAATCTGAACATGCTACTTTCTTTAAATGATGTTAATTTAAAGTGCGATAGTGGTGACAATTGTGAAGTCAGACAGATTAATAAATCTTTTATCTGTTTTAACCTGCCATAAGATTTCCTAATTTCATTTGAGGATAGTCTTCCTGATCATTACAGATGTGCTTCTTCCATGAAATCAAACCTTCTGTGCATTTCCCTGTCCAAAGCATCCAAGACATGGCTTAACTTCCTACAGCAACACTCTCATTAAATTTAGAGCCTAATGAACCAAAGCGTTAGCCAAAAGGCAGCAATTTTTCACCAACACATCAAAGTTGGAGACCTGGTGTGCTGTCATAACTTCTTTCCCCAATTTCTCACAGTGATACATACTTGGAAAGAAGGTAACTTTAAAGATAGAAGGAGATCGGCAACCCAAATTCAACAGAAAAGGAAATAGCATTTGTCTCAGTATAGTGCAAGACTACTTTCCTTGAAAGTTTCTCTTCTACCTCAACCAAAGCTGCCAAGGACAAAATACAGATGGGGTAAATAATTGTTTTATTGGTCCTCATTGGATTTAGTATAGGGAAGGATCCGCAACTCAGATCTTCTGGGTCCAAACAGTACTCACATTTTGAATGCATTCTCATTCTGCAGAGGTACTATCCCTTATTCCAGCCCGGGGTCAGCTGGCTGTCCTTCCTTTGATCCAGCCCATTTTAACTACGTGAAATTTTAGACATCCTGAAAATGAAGTAAATTCTGAAATAAATACCTGAAGGGTGGGTGTATAGAGCATGGGGCCGGACTCTTCAGTGGTGCCCAACAACAGGACAAGGGGCAATGGGCACAAACTGGAACACAGGAAATTCCATCTGAACATGATGAAAAACTTCTTTACTTTGAGGGTGGCAGAGCACTGGAACAGGCTGCCCAGAGGGATGGCGGGGTCTCCTTCTCTGGAGATACTCAAAACCCACCTGGATGCATTCCTGTCCAACCTGTTCTGGGAGAGCCTGCTTTGGCAGGGGGGTTGGACTGGATGATCTCCAAAGGTCCCTTCCAACTCCTACCATTCTGTGATTCTGTGAAGTACAATCTGAAACGAATGTGTCAGCCTTAACTTCTCTCCTTAGTGTCTGATGATTAAAATTTTTTCTTGTGCAGTCAATGCTTAATGCAAAGAAGACGTCTTCCTTCTACCTTAGAAAGTTCAGCAGCCTGGCTAATTCTAATATACTACACTCAGCATCCTTTGGATCAGACTAACTATAGGCAAGATCACACTGTCCCTAAGCAAAGCCACATGGAGAAATGAGTCCACTCAGTAAGACAAATCTTGGTTCTCCTGCAGGAGAGGCAGGATCCTCAAAAATTGCATGGGTCTCTTCTTAGAGAGGAGAACTCCCATTTTCCTTCCCTGTTTTTGGTGCATAGGAAAATTTAGTTTTATGGACAGAAGTTTACTGTGTCAGTTAGTGCACTCTCAGCGAGTCTGTGGATGATACCAAGCTGGGTGGTGCTGTTGACACACCTGAGGATGGGATGCCATCCAGAAGGACCTGGACAGGCTCAAGAAGTAGGCCCATGGGAACCTCATGAGGCTTAACAAGGCCAAGTGAAGGTTCCTTCACCTAGGTTGGGACAACTCCCGGTATCAATACAGGCTGAGGGATGAAGGGATGGAGAGCAACCCTGAGGAGAAGGGCTTGGGGGTGTTGGTTGATGAGAAGATCAGCATGAGCCGGCAATGTGCACTTGCAGCCCAGAAAGCCAGCCATGACCTGGGCTGCATCCCCAGCAGGTCAAGGGAGGTGATTCTGTCCCTCTACTCTGCTCTGGTGAGACCCCACCTGGAGTATTGTTTCCAGTTCTGGAGACCCCAAGAGAAGAAGGACATGGACTTGTTGGAGACGGTCCAGAGGAGGGCCACGATGATGATCAGAGGGCTGGAGCACCTCTCCTATGAAAACAGGCCGAGACAGTTGGGGTTGTTCAGCCTGGAGAAGAGAAGGTCCCAGGGAGAGCTTGTTGCAGCATTCTAGTACTTAACACGGAACATGGGAACAAACTTTTTAGCAGGGCCTGTTGTGATAGAACAAGGGCTAATAAACTAAAAGAGGGAAGACTTAGAGTAGATATAAGGAAGAATTTTTTTATGATGAGGGTGGTGAAACACCGGCTCAGGTTGCCCAGAGCAGTGGTAGATGCCCAGTCCCTGGAAACATTGAAGATCAGGTCGGATGGGGATCTGGGCAACCTGATCTAGTTGAAGATGTCCCTGCTCATTCCAGGGGAGGTTGGACTAGATGGCCTTTAAAGGTGTCTTCCAACCCAAACTATTCCATGATTCTATGATTTAGCCTCAGGGCCAGAGAATGAGCCCTGTCCCATTTTTCTAGTAGTGCAGCCATAGCTGCAAGGATGAAGTCTCTCTCCCATCTTGTCCAACAGTGGCTTCAGCCATGGAGGAGTTGCAGGTTTCAGAAGTGAGTGAACTCTTCCAGGCTCCTCACCTACTCTTTCAATATATCATCATATATATATAATTAATCTGAATCATATATATGCACTAGCATTTTTTATATATATGTGCATACACACACACACACATATATACATGTATACACACACAGGTAGAGGGAACAGTCATCAGTTTTCCTGCCTTCTACCCAACTTCAGTCATAGTCTTTCAGTATAATTTATAGATTCACCACATACATTTTCTGATTTTACTAAAGCATGTAACTGAAATGGAAATATTCAAATAAAATATAAAGGCCAGTGCCTTTTAAGAAGAAACTGTTATGGTACGGACAGCTCTCACTGTGAGGCTGACAAACACATTTGCCCCCATGTTTGCTGTCCACTGTGCCCTGCTTCACTCCTGATATTCTGTGAAAGAGACTCAGAAATCCAGGGATGGAACAATATTTTAAAGAAATGTTCAGCTTGGAGCCTCCCCAGCTTTGCTTACTGAGGTTACAGCCTTTCCCAAGAGATGTGGTATAAACACATCCGTTACTTTGATGGCTAAATAGACGCCTCCCTCAACACCCCACCCCACCCCCCCCCCTACAAATAACACAGTCCCTGAAGGAAGAGTATTGCCAGAGTGGTGAGGGACTGCTCAAAGGGGAAACAGAGATGATAAAGGCAGTGAAGAGGTTTTTCCAACTATTTCTTGGGAGATAACTGGGCTGAGATATTTCTCTTGTGTAGAAAGAAGTGACTCCTCGAACCTTCACTTAAAGGGGATGGAAAATAATGTAAGTCCTGTGGTTTTCTGCACTTTGTTTTCTTAGAAAAAAAATGGTTTGTGGTAGGGTCTTCTATAGGATTCAGTGACTTTTTGTTAGCCTAAAAAACATTAAAGAACTTAAGTTGATTTTTTTTTTTTTTAGGTGAGTGGTATGTAAAAGAAAATGAAAGTGGGGAGGAGGAGTGAATAGGAGGAGGAGTGAATACTTATTCCCTCTAGTGCAATATGTTAGTACAGGAGCTTCCCCTATGTTTGTGACTTGTTATTTGGCTGAAATGAGTTAACTAGGGTCAAAAATAACACATAGAAGAGTGAAGAGGTATATTAGAAAATTTTTCTTCCTTGCATGAGAATGAGAGTGATACATATTTTATATACAAAGTTCATATTCTTCATTTATAGTTTTTTATTACAAAGACAGAAAAATATCAATAACCTTAAGTTTTACAATATGGCTCTCTCTTACATAGGTTTATGCTTAGTAATTTCGTTCTGATATAGGCTAACATTTTTTGAGACTTAAGAATGGTTCTTGTTTTAAATTGATTTTTTTTGTGTAAACAAAGGCTTAATTCAATCTGTTTTACCTGTGGAATATGTTGAACTGTGTTTGATGGATGCTTTTACCAAGATACACTGTGGGGCAGATATACTAATAAGCAAATATTGGTGAGAAAGTAAATTAACAAATGTTGCAATCAAGAGAACACAAGTTTGGCTGCTTGGGGGTGAACTGGCAGTAGAAAAGAAGGCAGTCTCTTAAATCTCACAGAAACAGGTCTCTGCTTTGGTGAAGCAGGAGAGATTAAATATTTCAGGGTTGCAGCTGAAGCAGCTGCAACAGGTTTTGTCTGTTAGGAGCGGCATATGAGTGTTCAGTTCACCACAGAGACAACAGGTAAACCTCTAAAGAAATGATTTTCAGTGGAATAGGGCTGCACATTAGATGAAGGTGTTTTATTAGGATGATAAACTGTGGAGGTAACTAGAACAGAGACCCAAGAGAACCAGTTACTCAGGAGGTTCTTGCCATGGTACTGGTACAGGTCCTTTACCATGTTTCATACGTTTGGAGTTTTTGTTGTGCTACATTTTGATTTTCTTTGTAACTGACTTGACCAGAGACTGTTTTCCTTATTGATGGAGAAATGTTCTTTGCATGAAAAGGGAAAATGGTGATGTTAATCATGAAAAGTGAGCAACCTAATAATGACATTAGGCATGTCATTATTAAATGACACACCAAAAGCAAATGGGTTGTTCAGAGCTGACTTCTGATTAGATACATCTTAATTTATATCACCAAACTTCTGGCAAAGTTTAAATTTAGATTGTATACTCAAGATAAGATTTTATTTAAAACTTACATGCTAAATGTTTTTTTCACTGTATTTTATTAAGGTTTTTTAAATCAGATTTTATTTCATGAACTATTTGACTTTTGTTATGACCTTGAGGAAAAATGTTTCTCTTATGTTTTATGTGAAGTATTGTGCTCCAAAATATGTATTTAGCTGCTAAGATGCCTTTCTGTATCACAATGTATATGATGAAGCCAATCTTCACAACTACAAAAGGACAAATCTGTGATACTTTTAGTGCATTTAGTGCTTTTCGTTAATGGTAACAGTCCAAAATCCAATCCATGTATTTCACTGAGTTTCTATAGCTTTCTTTTGTTGTAATCAAGTCATATTAATATGAGCTAAAAGGTTATAGAACCATTAATCACATTAACCACATTTGAAACACTGCTTACATGTGGCAAAGAAAAAAATCTGACATATTGGCAGTCTGGTCTTTAGAGCCCTAAATCTCGAATGCACAACCCCAAGTTACCATTCAGTAATGTCATCTGAATATAATTGCAGCAACTTACATGGGTGTCCTCAGCCTCTTGCAAATTCGAGGCAGTAAGAGCTTAGTTCTCATTCCTTAATGGTGAAGAGAATTCAAGTTCCCTCTGCTGCAAAGCTTGAATATCCATAAAATCAGCACTATAGAAAATATGTGGTTAAAAATCACAGTTTTCTCTCTCCTGACTGCTGAATGTAACCTGTGGCACGTGCTCCTCCCTTCCACTGTTGTCCCTTTTGCAGGACTCAGCCTCCCAGTCTGGGTGAATGAATTAATTTCCTTTCCTCCTTTTCATTCTCCTCTTCCCCACTTCACAGGGCTGAAAAACGAGAAACTCACACTGTCCGGCCGTGCTTCTTAAATCTGCCCCCAGACCAGCTGATCATAGAATCGTTAAGGTTGGAAGGGACCTTTAAGATCATCAAGTCCAACCATTAACCTAACCTGACAAAACCACTTCTAAACCATATCCCCAAGTACCACGTCTACCCTTTTTTTAAACACCTCCAGGGATGGCGAATCCACCACCTCCTTGGGCAGCCTATTCCAATGTTTGATAACCCTTTCAGTGAAAGAACTTTTCCTAATATCCTACCTAAACCTCCCCTGGCTTGTATTTCTTGGCATGGCACTTTTAAATCAAGATATTTTCCATTTCACTCAGGATTTCTAAGCACACACAGTATTCAAGTTAGGAGAGGGCTGCATCCTAACCCGTCTCTTCTCTTTGCTTTTTGAAACTCCACACCTGAGCTTTATTGCCCTGTCATCCGTGTCCAGCAGCTGGTCAATCTGCTCAGTAACAGCATAGGAAGGAGATTATTATCTCAGGTCTCTAGGCAATAAGACCATAGTGTGGAGGATCAATGGACTCAGATATCAACACACTTTAATCACAGATATATGCAATTTTATGAGTTACATGGCTTCAGCCATGCTGTGCATAGTCCTGGGCTGTGGGTTTCCTTCGGGTTTTCTCCGCTTCCTGAGTTCCTCAGAGGTTGGAGAGATGGTCCTGAATCCTGGTGTTGGGTCATGGAGTTTCCTACCAGTTTTCCTTTGTCCTCTGGTTCCCCCCCACTATCCTTAGTTACAGGGCTGGGTAGGGAATCCCTTGTGGTGATTACTCAATTCAAACTGCACCGTCATTGTCTCGTTTACTGTTGGCCTTCACAGTCTTGTTCTGGCCACCTCTGAACACTTTTGTACTTCTTGATGACAAACAGGTTGTTTCCATGGTTTGGCTATTTCCTTGGGCACACCCAAGCTACCAGTTAAAGTTCATGGGCTTATGCTAATAATTATGCTAATTATATCTAAGTCATCCTAAATCATACAGAAGTGGACTAGTTTACGGTCATTAAAAGCTTTTCAGCTCTTTTCTCTCAGATTCCTGTTCTGCCACAGAGTTTCTTAACTTCCTCAGTGCTTGCAACTGGCCATTTGACAACCTGTCAATTGACTGCTCAAGCACTTACAGAAAGTGATCTCTGCACAGTTTTAAATTATTTATGATAGCAAAGTAGCTGAAAATTAGTCCACCCTTACCATGCAAAAAAAAAAGTGACTTAACGCTTCACTAATTGCTAAGAAGGCTTGTCCTGTAAGTAGTCATTAAGGAAGCAATGTAATATAAGGCAATCCTAGAATTTTTATGTGTTCACAGTCTGCTGGTGACTAATGATGTTGGCCCAGTCCTACCACTGAGTGGAGAATTACTAATCTTTGGAAGTTTAGCAGTTGTCCATTAGGTAAGGCAGCAAGAAGAATAGGCCTAGTGGATGCAGAGAGTTGAATTTCTCTCATCTGACTTGAGACATCTCAGGTCATGAGTTGTAGTCAACTGGGACTCTAAGATGTGATTCACTTCAGCCTGAAAGAAATGTGAAAAGGTGTCTCAGCAGGCAGTTGGATAGCTGGGGGAGGTGTAGCTGTCTAACTGAGATGTCTGCAGTGATGTGAGATGAATCCCACCCAAAGGGGCTTTCTGGATGAATGCTAACAGGCTCCATCAGGGCTTTGTAAATCGTTTTGTGAGTGTCAACACTGTTCACTACCTTCATTTCCAAGTGCTGGGAACTGTAAGCTGTAAATTGCAGACTGAAAGAGTGGGATTTATCTCACTCTAAGGTTTCTTTGATAGGCAATGAAAAAAATCAGTTGCATTTTTCAGCACTCTTCATGTGTCTTAATCTATATGTTTACTTACCATTAGCTGGCCTGTGTCCTCAGTTTTGTTGGTTGCGAAGAGGGTATAGGGTAGCTGGATCAGCTGTTGCCATCTCCTTTCATTGAGATGCCATGCTGGGAGACTCAGAGGACTGGAGCTCTCAGCCAGGTTGTCTAGGGAAAGTAAACAAATTTGGGGGGTGAACCTGGAATATTCAAAGGATGGTGGCACACCTCAGTTCAGGTAAGGTGTGATGTTCTAAAGGTGGGAAACTAATGGGCAAATATGCTGGTAATTAACACCCTTGTCAATCCCAATAAAGATACGCTGAACTGTGGTATACAGACCCGTGGGACATTTCTTGTAGGCTGCTATAAATAGGTAGACTAAATGGGCTGAACTGTTTGCCTCATATAGAGGCATTTTGGGGAAGGTGCCTTTAACCTTTCAAATTAATGTAATATTTCATTTCTTTTTTATTATTACAATGGTGCGTGGTGGGAGGAAAAGCAGCAAGGGGCATAAATTGAAAGAATGAGGGATCCAAATAGATTGAGACATTACAGGTTCCTCAAAGAGGTTGTGCAGTCTCTGTCCTTGAAGATTTGGCTGTGTACAGCCCTGATCTCATGACTGACCCCTTTTGAGGAATAGGTTAAATTACAGACCTCCTGAGTTCCCTTCCAACCTGAGTTATTCTATGATAAAAATTACATGTGTTAATATACAAAAGTTATTTTAACACGTTTTAAAGATCATTAAGACAATGTCAGTTTGGTTTCATTAAATCATCTGCCTCAAAACATAGAAAAGTTTTTGAGGAAAGAATAGACCAGTGCTAGAGAAACTTTGAACTGCTGTTAACTAAGTCTTTCCTTATTCAGTTCTAGAAAGATTTGTGTTATCTGCTGGAAATTCAGATGTAGAAAGATACAACACAGCCCAAGTCTACCACAGTAACTTTGGGTAGTGCAGTTGGCATGTCTTTCCAAGGGTCCATATTGATGTTCTTGGCTCCTGAAATAATTACTGGCGATACAAACAGCTGGGTGAGTCTACAGTCCCTAACTTTGCTCCTCCAGCCATTGGATAACATTGAGTAAGGTGCAAAAATGTACAAAAATCAACTACACCGAAGACAACAATAACATTTCAGTTGTTCCAATAGGACAAAGCTTTTCACATACAGTCTTCAAACAACTGTTATTCCAGTTACTTAAGAGATAATTTCTGTGCATATTATGAATGCCTTTTTAAACCAAAGGGACAGTTTTAACAGACAAGAATTGCAATCATCCAAGCTAAAGAAAAAAAAGTAATAAGGTAATCCTGGCCACTCTGATTATACTAATCACCGTGGTCATGCTGATCACAGTAACTGTCAACATGTTTTCACCTCTTCCAGTAATAGACCATGAAGCCAGGAAATCAAATAATTGAGAACAACTTCTATTCATTAACTGAAGATTGGATTGGGGTGATTGAAATAGCCAGAAAAGGAAAGAAAATATCTTTGACAATAACTTGTTTCCTAGTCTGTCACAATGAATATCCCTAAAGAGGAAAACACATTTGGAAGAAAGCAGGCTTACTTCCAGCAACTATCTAACTACACATTTTGGTATTTGAAAAATAATTAATAGAAAATACATTTGACAGCTAAAAGAACAAATCATAATATTGTTTTTTGGTTTTCATATTATTTTCCTTCAATTATGTTGATTTCATTCAGCATTCTCTGGTCTTCAGTCAGTCAGTCAAAGGATAAGAAAACTTTTCATTTTACAGAGATATTAAATGTCACATTATTTTGTAGGTAATTCAGGTGTTGAGAAAAGGCCAAAATTGTACTTTGTTGCTTCGTTATGTCAAGGGCAACAATGGCTTTGCATTAACACTTTTTACTTCTTTTGGGTCAAATTGCTAAATCTATCCCTGGTCATATATAAAAATAACACATCTCAGCTGTACTTTGTATGGTATCCTCCCTGAGTCTATGAGTAACAAATTATTTGGGAGATGTTTTTAAAGATGCTTGAATGAATGAGGAACATTTTGTCTGGATTACTCCAGTTTTAGTAATCATTAGATTTTATTCGGGGTGAGGCTGAGTAGCTGAGAATTGCCCATGAAAGAAAAATGTAGTTTAGCCATCTACTCCAGGGCTTGCAGCTGCTATCAATGGAAATTTTGATACTGATACGTGAGACAGTGAACACAAGACTTTATTTGCTTTCCTTAACACTTGTTCACCTGTGGAGCAACTTATAAAACAACCTGTACCAGGAAAGTCTCCCCTGCTTGGTTTCCAGCTCTGGCCAAGGACCTGCAGACTCTTTGTACCCTCATGCTTCCTCCTATTTACCCATCCTTGGCTTTAGCCAGCAACGTTTTGTCCTCCTAGATTTTGCTCTGCCTTCTAATAGCCTTGAGGGAGAACGGTGTGACAATCAAAGTTTCTTTTCTGAGATTTGGAAGATGATTTCGTGGAAGAGAGGAGAGAAAACCGCAAAGAAATCTGCAACAAAAGCAGAATTGTAACGATGAACTTTCAATATCAGGTAGATTTTACGGAAGTCCCGTGTGGAGGAATGGGTATGTTTGGGTGATTTGGCACAAACCAGAATAAAGTAATTATTGTATTCTCTCTGTGCATTGCACAGAAATTGTGTCATTTCATGCATCATTCACAGCTCTCATTACTGATACCACAACATTTAAATTACTCTGAGCATCAACAAAACAAATACCACTTTGGCTAGCTGATGACTTGAGAACTGGGGAGTGGATGTTATCGTTTTCATTTTTGCTATAATACTGCGCACAGCTTCCAGACTGTTAGCTTGATCTTGAAAAGCATAAAATAATGAGTAATCTTGCCTGAATGTCCTATTTCTTTTCCAGAAATGTTGCTGTTTTGTGCTGGAAGCAAGGGTTACTTCTCATATTTATAATTTTGTGTGCTTATTTAATGGGAGAAGCAGGCAGACTGCAAAAATGAGGAGACTTCACTGCAGTTAGTTTGTCACTGGCCTCCAGCTGTTCTCACAGCAATGGTTTCCTACAGTTCAGCAATGTGAGGACAGCTGAAATCATGTTGTATTGGGGAGAAATAAAATGGTGTTGTGTGGCGGGGGAAGATACAGGGAGTCAGAACACAGGCAATAGAACTATTTATTTTCAGTAAGACACAGCCTCTTGATTCAGACTTTGTGTTTTCCTGGGATGTTACATATAGTGCCTGGAAAGGAACATTGTCATCACATCTGGCAGTTGTCCAGCGAGGACAGCTTAAACTTCCCAAGATACGCTCTGACTGTTAGTTATGGAGTCAGCTTTGAAGGACATATTAAAGTGGTGCCGGCAGCTTCTGGATGGAAAGAGTTGGCTGTGTGTCCCAGTTGTGATCTTTTTCCATGCAGACTCAGCAGCGATCCATCCTGGGTAAAGTCCCCGACCAGATGGGATCATTTCATAGTCTGCAGGTGGGACTGCGTTGGCTCAGTAGCTCCGTGACTCTGTGCTCAATCAACAGTGACTTTCTAGAGGCCATAATCAAAGAAAACATTTTAGAGAAATCTCCTTATAGAGCTTTTGAGTGAGTTTAACACAAGGTTGCAGGTCTGGATCATCTTGTTCTGTGTACCGTTTTCAGCTTTTTCCCTGTCTCTTTATGTGCACTTCATGGGCTTGCTTTGAAGCTTTTCACAGTGTTAAGGCAGAAGGTTGGATTCGCTGTACTGCCAAAGTGTGGACTCAGGTAGCATTTAGCTGAATGCGTCCTATCCAGTATCTGATGAAACTTCTCCATTAAATAACACAAAGTATTGTTCTAGTATAATCTCACTTTTGTTGTTCTGTTATAAAATGTAAACATTGTGCTTGATGCTTGCCAGATCAAGCATTTTTGTCCACTGTGTCCATCAGTACTGACTCTGTGGGTCACAAGTAAAATCTTCTGACGCTTGGACACTGCCCATTCCTGTGTGGACACCACCAGGATGGGTTATCCATCTGAATATTTACATCTGCACTAGTTAATTTAACACTTGGTCCTTCCGTTGCAGACACAGCTTCCACATAGTTGATGTTGTTGCAGTTTGATGGGGTTTACTGTCCCATTTCCAAATACTGGGTTAAACCAGCACCTTATTTTTTTTCTGAACAACAGCTCAAGGGCATTTAGGATAACAGGTGTCTTAAATGAAGTGCTCTAAATACACTATTAGGTTTATAGAGGTCTGCTCACATCCTGTCAGATACACATAATTTAAAAACATTACTAAACAGACATCTCACTGAAAAGGTACTGATTGTATGGCATTTTTTTTCTTTTTAGAAGCTGGTGGCTCAGAAATTTTATGTTATTAGCCATCCATGAGCAACCAGTTGTTCAATTTTCATAAGTTACCTGTTTTGGAGTTACTTGACTTCCTTTCCATTTGTTTCTATTATTTGGACAGAATCAGTGACAGGAAAAGACGAAGGAAAAATGGCTGAGTTCTTACTACCTGGTACCAACAACTTCCGCAAGTTCACTTATGAATCTTTGGCTGCTATTGAAAAGAGAATTGCTGCCAAGAAGAATTGTCGAAGAAATACTACAGACCAGAAACCTGAGGAGAAACCACGTCCTCAACTTGACCTAAAAGCTTTCCAGAAGTTACCAGCTCTCTATGGAAATCCTCCTCCAGAGCTCATTGGGGAACCACTGGAGGATCTTGACCCGTACTACAAAGATCGCAAGGTTAGAGCCAACTAAGATGTTTGGATTTTAATTTGGTTTATTGTGTTGTTAAGTGTTTATGTGGGTGATCTATCAAACAGTTTTGCTTACATCCCTTTGGAACAACTATCATCCCTTTCTAGGTTATAATAATGCAGGCAGTTGGCACGGCTGAATGACACGCTGTAATCTTAAAAAAGCTTAATTTTGAATTATACAAATTATATAATAGGAAATTCATTAACATTTGAATCAGAATGGAAGCAGAAAAAATAAAATGGATAAAAGAATAAAAGGAGGTTTTGAGTCAGATCTACAAGAAATGATAATAATTTTGTGAATTTTCTAAAATTTTTAAAACAATGTGTTCCTCTGTCTCACTGCTTAGGCTTCACTTACATGTATAATAAATTATCATCTAGGTATAAAAATTATTTTAAAACATTTGCTGATAAATCCTTAAAACCTCCTTATTCAAGCTCTATATATGAGTCATGAAGTATTGAAGGGTATGACTTTCCATAAAGAAAAGAGAAATGGGAAATAATCCACTGGAAATTAAGTTTATTGCTTGAAAATGGTTAATACCTTGAACTAACTTCTGCAGTCTTAGAGCCAGAGGACCACTATCAACAATAGCAAATAATGATAAAGGCTAAAATTCTTCCTTTCACCTCTGTGTATCTTGACTCAGTGAGAGGTCCAATTTATTTTAAAAGAATGGTCATAAGCAAGATTAGTTCTATGCACAACTCTTTACAAGTCTTAAGGTTTAAAAAGAAAGTTCATACTGAGTTTTTTGTTTTGGTTTGTTTTTTTTTCAGCTTGATAGTTAATGTGTGTTAACTTTGTCACCAGTTTATGACGAAAGGATAGCAAAGTATTATAAAAAGTCTTCCCATTTAAATGAACAGACTAAAGTTAACATCAAGTTCTTGCCCATCACCAATACAAGAGGATATAGTACAAAAATACATTCACTGCTCCCTTTCCTGAAAGCTTTACTTCATGTTTCTTTATTTCTTTAAAGATTTTCATAGTGCTAAACAAAAAGAAAACAATCTTCAGATTTACTGCGACACGTGCCTTATGGATCCTCAGTCCTTTCCATCCAATCCGAAGAACAGCAATTAAAATTTTAGTACATTCATATCCTTTTGTTTGCTTCATTTGCTCTTTTTCATTACAAAAGCCTATGTAATGCTGTGCTTTTATATTTGAGAGCATTTAATGAATCTAGTTTTTTCTTCACTCCAGATTACTTCTGATTATGAATTACCTTAGAAATTATTGTCTTATGCTCTTGTGCTACTTAGAAATAAATAGTTTTGTGAGGACTGGGGGCATTGAAGCCTGATTTTCTACAGATTTGTGTTTTGAGAATGATCTCTGATGTTGATTACCTGATGTCTTGTAAACAAGTATCTCATGCTGAAGCCTTTCTCAGTGAGAAGATTAATAATGTCTCACTCCTCTTCTCTTTACCGAAAATGTAGGAATTAAATTCAACCCTTGTGCCAAAGCGGATCAGCCATTCGCCAGTTTTAAGAAAAAAAGGCTGAGATACACAAGCACACATATGAAAACACATAGAAAGAAAAATTATGCAAACTTAGTTTCATTAGAAAGTCATATTAAAAATATATACATCTGTTATATGAAAGCAAAAACTTTCTGGGATGCTGTTGCAGGGAATGCTTTTGGAATATGAAGGTAATGTAGATTTGACCTCATACACCAAATTTAGGGGATGGGAATCACTAGTGTTTTGCTCCAGTTTGGCACTGGGGAATGAGACCAGAGTAATAACACTGTTGCTTGGGGCTGAATCAAGTCCACTGCAGAGTCTGCAGTATCACTGTGTGGATTTTAGGTTTCCAGCCCTCTTCTGGGCATGCCGTGCCAGGTTAGCTGCAGTGCATTGGAAGTTGCCATCATAGCTGGGTACAGACATCCCAGAAGGAGTGATGCCTCTCATCTGAGGCTTTCCCTGGGCAGCAAGTTTGCTGATATTGACTTCTCAACTCTAGTGGTCCAGCTCCTGAGTTTGTGACAGTTTGACCATGCCTAGAGCTAAAGCCAAGAGGATTTTTGTGGGGATGGAGAGGATGGATGATGGAAAGGCTAGATGTCTTTCCCATGCACATTTAACTCCTGGATTGCCAAAACATGTGGTATGACACAAGGCATGAGATTCAGCTCCAGAGCCAAGTGTTTAAGTTTAGGTGTCTACATATGAGCTAGGTGCCCAAGTTCCTGTTCACACTCTGTCATCAGGAGGTCCCAGAGAGCAGCTGGGCAGCCCCAAGAGCTGGCTGAATATGGGCATCTGCTGTCCTTTGAGACACCTGCAAGTATCCCAGCAGACTTCACAGTGTCCCTTCAGAATAGCTCAGCTCTGCCAATTTAGAGTAAGGTTTGGGCTTCAGCTGTGTGACCTTGGGCCAGTTTTAACATCCACCCTCCCACACTTTGAGTGACTGAGGATACTTTTACCAAATTTGCAATGCGTAGAGCAGCAGAACTCTACCCCATACAGAAGTCCAGATGGCATGAATACGAACAGTAGTGTGTTGTTATCTAATACAACTTAAAACTGGCAAAGACACGTGCGTGCTGTTCTTACATGTACTTCAAACTCAAAACCAGATACTACGTCTATGACTGATAGAATATCTAGTTATATTTGAAACAATGTCATATTCTTTGCCTTCACTCATGTGACTTACATTATTCACTTTGTTTATCATGTGCACTATTATAACTAATTGTGCATTCATGGCTCTGACTGAGTCTTCTAAGACTTCTCCATCTCCTTCATGGAACAAGTATGTTGAGTAAGTATCTGTGGGTACGTATGTTTTTTAATTCTGTAGTTACATTGAATTATTGATACTTGTCTTGCAGCCTTCACTCAAAGTACAATCACAGAATCATAGAATGGTTTGGGTTGGAAGGGACCTTTAAAGAGGTCTGTGTCTTTCCTTTGCTGGGAGCTCCAGAGCTGGACACAGTACTGCAGGTGGGGTCTCACCAGAGTGGAGTAGAGGGGCAGAATTACCTCCCTCAAACTTTTGGCCACGCTTCTTTTTCACGCAGCCCAGGATGAGGTTGGCTTTCTGGGCTGATAGCGCACATTGCCAGCTCATGTCCAGCTTTTCATCCACCAGTAGCCCCAGGTCCTTCTTGGCAGGGCTGCTCTCAATCCCTTCATCCCCCAGCCTGTATTGATACCGGGAGTTGTCCCGACCTAGATGAAGGACCTTGCACTTGGCCTTGTTGAACCTCATGAGATTCATGTGGGTTCACGTCTTAAACGTGTCCAGGTCCCTCTGGATGGCATCCTGTCCCTCAGATGTGTCAACCACACCACTCAGCTTGGTGTCATCCACAAACTTGCTGAGGGTGCACTCGATCCTACAGTCTATGTCATTGAAGATATTGAACAGCACTGGTCCCAATACGGAACCCTGAGGGACACCACTCATAGTCTATAGGGGATTTAGAAGAAAATTTTCTTGTGTTAGGTCTGATTTTTTTGCTCTGAGGGAATGTTTTTGTCTCAAAACTCAAAAACCACAATAATTGTGGAGTTATAGGAGAGAGTGTAAATTAAGTTCTGCTGTTGAACTAGCTTCATGTCTGTCCTACTGCTCCAGTTTGTTATCCCACTTTCTGAAGTTACTCAATAATTATTTTCTCTTTATCCAGACACATTTCCCATTTTTGTCAATGCTGCTGAAGCACATCAAGAACTGCTGTCTTTAGTATTCTTTTTAATAGTAGTGAAACACTGAGTATTTGCTCTAATAAAACGTTCTGTCAGAAGCTCCTGGCCTGTGGGATATTGTTAGAAAGTAAAGCTCTTATCTTCAGCACTGCCAACACTTGCAACATTAAATCACAATAAATCCATGCCTTTGCAGTCACACTTGAATTGGATAATCCCATGTTTTTATTTCTTTTAAGAATATTTCAGCTCTCACTTTTTCAGTTTGGCATAAAGATGTTAGAATATGAACCCTGATAATTCTAACACCTAATGAAAAGGAAAAGATTGCAAAATACTTTGTTTTAAAAATAGCTCTAAAATTGTTTCTGACTATTTCATGATACGTGACACTGAAACAGCTGGGAATGGCAAATGCCCATGCAAGCAGGGACAAGGCTCTGCAAGCTATTAATATACATATCTCCAGACGATGCTGAGATACTTCTCTACCTATGAGAGCATAAGAGTTGTATCTGCTGTTGGCATCAAAACTGCTGTTCAGATGCATTTCAATAATAATTTCAGAATACTTCTTTCCAAATAAAAAGGGAAGCACTACATCCATATAATTTCTTAGTGCATTTGCTGACTACCAACTGAATGACTTTTGAATTCCGTAGGGAGATTGCTCTCTTGTTGAAATGATAAGTGCACTCAATAAGTCCAAAAGAGCTTTTACTGATAATTTTCCATTAATAAGAATAATTGCCATCTTAAATTGAAAATACTGTACTCTTGTATTTCTCTAAGTGTTTTAAACATTCTGCACAGAAACGGATGCTGTGTGCCCAAAGTAAAGTAAATAACGCAGCATATCACGCGTTCACTTGGCCACTTGAAACCAGAGGAAGATACATCTTTATTTTAGCAAGTAGCTAGGAGTGTTGTGTTTCTCAGATTATGGGGACTCACATGAAAGAGCTGGAAAAAAATTTTTAAATGCCACAAAACCATGTCACAGGCATGCCCGTTAATATCCATGTCCAGATTGCAGTCAACTGCTGTCTCAAAACCACATATGAGTCAGATACTGATAGAATACACTGAAATCAACATCAGTCTTTCCATTACTTCTCTGCAGCATTGGCTTGGTTTGTTGGCCTAGACAGTAAATAGTCTAACCGTGTCTCTTCCGTTAATTGCTAATGTTGCTATTTTCCTTTGGCACTTTTCTCCCGTCCATAGATTTACTTTCACTGGCATTTACACTTTTGAATCGTTGATAAAAATATTGGCAAGAGGATTCTGTCTGAATGAATTCACTTTCCTTCGAGATCCCTGGAACTGGTTGGATTTCAGCGTTATCGTTATGGCGTAAGTGGGAACATATAAAATATGGATTACCCGTGCTCGTGCTCTGTTTTTGAAGCTCTTGTTGCTGCGGTGCAAAAGGCTGTCTGCAGCAGAAAAAAACACCCTGTGGGTCCTAACTGCATCTGAAACTATCTGGGACGTTGGCTCTTGCCCTTGTTTTATTGCTCACTGTATAACAACAATGTATGAGCCTTTTAAGGAGGGAACAGAGCTGTGCGGAGCAGGATATACTCTGTGGTGACTGTATGTGAACGGAGGCATTTCAATCAGTGAAAAATAATAGCTGGGCTGTCAAATGGAGACATACTGATCCTGTGAATGAAAGCGTAACTTTGAAATTAGACACCAGTATAGACACCAGAACAGTGGATTACGTTTGGGCTCCTCATCTCCAATAAGCACAGTTTGAGCTTCACTTTGCAGTAATTAGAAAGCTTTTATACTGGTTAGGTGCAGCTGCAGAAGGGAGATCAAACCTGTTCAGCCAGCGCTTCAGCCTGATATTAATAATTGTGAGTGTTATCTTTGTTTATATTTTAAATGCATCATATTTTAAGTTGCTGGTACAAAAGCAGCTGTGCACAAGCCAAGACCTATCTCATGAGGAAACTAATAATTAAGAAACGGGCTTCTATTTCATAAGTCTTTAGACAAATGCTTTATATGTAGTTTATTAATAATTAAAATATGCTTGGAAGCATTGACAGTTAAGGATGACCAGTGTAAAATAATTGCTGTTTACTCTGTTCAACCACTTGACATATCACCTCCTGACTTTACAGGTATGTGGGAGCATTTAGCAACCTGGGGAGCGTGTCAGTCCTTCGGACTTTCAGGGTTCTGAGAGCTTTAAAAACCATTTCAGTAATCCCAGGTAAGAAACCCCAGCTGCCGAATATTTTCTGCTACTTACAACTGATTCTTTGCTCCAACCAAAATGTTAGCTTTTGCCTGTTTTTTTTTCTCTCCCCCCCTCCCCCCCTTTCCTGTATCTTTCATTGATTGCAGACACTGCTGAATTTGTGGTCACAAATAGTGTCTCGGATCACCAGGCCCACCAGAATAAATCAAGTATTAGAAACAATCTTGTATTTGATTTATTTTCATTATGCTTTAAAAGATTTTTTTAACACTTTATAATGTCAGTTTTACAGAACGGTCTTCTAGCTGGTCTATGTGTTATGATTCAACAGAAACACATCTCTGGTGATGGAGCGGAGTTTACTATTAACGATCGTACGTCATCCCTGGGAAAACAGTTTCCTTTTCACTTTTCCCTTAGTTATAAAGCGGGTGGATTCTTTCTCATGACAAAATACAAATAAAGAACCAGTAGGTTGCCTCAGTCTTCTCTTTCTGGTCTTTTTGATCGTAGTCATTGTTGTTTCAATTTTTTTCACAGACTACCAATGTTAGAAATTTCATTTGAATTACTCTCTCTGGCTAAGAAAAAAATCTACTATCTCTGGATCCCCATCCTTGCCTAAATATTTTACAGGGATTAAAGGGACATCTGGAAATTGTAGGGTCAATCAAATGAGGCAAAAATATTGTTCTCATATTAATGACTCTCTCATCAAACTATATTTGCATTGCAAATATATTTGCCACATATTATCCAGCAATTTTGATACTTTGGTTGTTATAAATTGTTTTAACTTCAATCAAGTATGGCATAGGAATCTCAGTTTTCATTCTGTTTTTCCTTTGTATATTGTCTTCCTAGGACTCAAGATCATTGTAGGGGCACTTATCCAGTCTGTTAAGAAACTTGCCAATGTGATGATCCTGACTGTTTTCTGCCTGAGCGTCTTTGCCCTCGTAGGCCTCCAGCTTTTTAAGGGCAATCTAAGACAAAAGTGTGTCAGGAACTCTACAGAAATCAGTGAAATGGTTTCTTTCCTTAACAAAACATGGGAATCCTATGAAATGTTTCTTAATTATACAGGTAATTTTTCTCCTTAATTCTTTTTTAGATGATAGCATAGACACCTATGTATAACCGCTGCTGTAAATGATATGGACTTTTTGATGACTGATATTTTGATACTACCTGATAATGGCCTTCAGATTGCCAGAGCAGCTTGCAGGCATCCAGGAATGCACCTCTTCCCTTCGTTATAAGAAACAGCACTCCCGAATTTTCCAGTAATGTCCAACTCTGTTTCCCAGAATGATATGACAATAACCAAAACATGCATTAGCTCATACTCTGCTGTAATTCCCCAAAGTTCACCTTTTACTACACGCTGTAGTAAAAGAGTCTGTACTCTTCAGCTTGAAACAGAGAAATTTGTTTAAAAGTCACTTTCTTCTTCACATCATATGTATCTGATATGTGATATATATTTTATGTCTCATATAAGATATATATAATATACATATTTCATGTATATGTCTTGACTGAGGCTGGTGATGGAAGCATAGAGCAGAGATCTGAAAACACACCAACGCATTGTCAGAGGAACAGCAACTCAAATCCAAATCAGAAAGGAAAAGCCTCAAAATGCATTAAAAAAAAAATGGACAAAGTAAGCAATATCTATGCCAGAAATATGACGAAATCTTTATCATTGAAGAAAAACTCCGCCACCGAGTTCAGACGTAGCAGCAGTTATACAGGAAGAAAAGCATTCTCCCAGGGGAAATGTTGAAACACATAAAAAAATCACACAGGATTGCTGTTTGGGTGGACTCCACGTGGGAGACTTGTCCAGACAGGATTTCTTTATAAACCTCATAGTCCAGAGGAAGAAATTCTTTATATAAACGATTTTTGAGTAAAAACTTCTTGCAAGAAACTCGTACCTGTCAAAAAGCCACATGTAAGGACAAAGTAATCTACAAATACAAAAATACTAATTTTCTGTGCTGAAGAAAGAAGAAAAAAAACATTTTTTTTCTTTTTTTTTTTCTTTTTTATTTTGATGCAAAACATTGCAGCTGTATAAAGGCAGTGGCCCAGAGAAGGTAGGGCTCAAAAATTTAAAAATCTGTGTTGCTTCACAAGCTTTGTCTTGTTCACATCCCATGCCATACACATTGTGTGCAGGGTGATTTGCAATGATGCCAGTAGGAGCACGAGGGCCCATACAGGTTGAATGAGAACTAGATGACTTTCCTGCAGGATTTATGACTTACAGCACTGTAAGCCCAGTTTTCTATTAAATGATATTTTTCTGTATTTTTTTTACGGGCTGATTTGGTCCTGACCTTGTGTGAAGCTCCCAACCCCAACACAGAGCACTAGATGTTGCTATGATTCTCTGAAGCTCAGTCACTGAATCTGCTTTAAAGGACTTTTTGTCAGTTTGCAGGAGCAGAGCTGAACAAAATTTGGGTGGAAAGTAACCCAGATAGCGACTCATTCCTTTATGGTGTACTTACGTGGTATGGTATAGCTGATATTAAAGATTCCTGCTGGTTCTGAATCATACTAACCTTCCTGATGAACACAGCTAAGGTTTGAGAAGCACCAGGAAGGCACGAGACCTCCCTCACATCTGGGATAATAAACCCACCTCTTAATGGGGTTAATTAGCTATTAGCACTAAAGCTATTTCTCTCAGTGTGCTGCTGGCTCAAGCACCAGAGAAACTCATGCCAAGAGAAATAGGGGAAGAGGTCAAAAAGGGCAGAGCTGCAGCATCCTAATGGAGAAATCTGTATTTCTCAACTAAGCAGGGTTAGGACCTGCTGTTTGGCTCAGCAGGGCAGTGACTCAGCGCGGTGTATATCCACACAGCCAAGTAGTCTTTCTTGCTCTCAAAGCAAGACTTTGTTTTTATTGCTCATTGGAAACAGAACTCATCTAGGCTACCCCAAATGACGTTTGTACGCTGTCCTGGGGAGGGCTAATTGCTACAAGCCAAACCGTGCCAGAATTTGTGCTAACGATTACCAAACCCGGGACTGTGCTTGAGCCTGTGCCCTCCAATTCTTGATTTCCTTCATGCAGGTGTGGCCAAAGTGATAATCTTCTTAAAAATTTCTGGTTTAAGGACTGAAATTTGTGCATACACGTGTGCATGTTTATAAATGAGGACAGGGCATCTTGCAATCTGGTGCAGTGACCGTGGGAAACCTGTCTCTCATGCTTTACTGCTCATTTCATATTTGCTACACAGCAATGTGTATGTGTGTGCACATACACTTACGGGTCACTGATTACTCATCACTACTCAATTCAAAGGATACAGGATTTAGGCTAGAAAGTGCTTTGTTTTTAATTTACTTTTTTTCCTCTTTTTTTTATAGCATACTTTGCCAAGAAAGGGGGCACCTCAGATATTTTGCTATGTGGTTCTGGTGCTGGGTAAGTGCACTTACGAATATTTCTTGTTTGGAAGTTTTCTCTGCCTCAGTGCTTCTGTATTTGCTCAGTCATAAGAGACGAAAGCAGAAATTCCAGGTTTTCCATGAATGCAGAAACAGGAACACAGACAACACAATACAGTAAACAGCCAATTTAATACTTTTAAAGAATGAAGCATGAACTTCTCTAAATAAGGTTGGCTTATTCAGGTCTCAACTCCTTCAAGCCCTTTCAGAAGTGCTGTCTTTTCCCCACGGACGTACGAGAGAACTGAAAACGCGAAGGATCTCAGATATGGCACAGAACGGACATCCTCCTCTCTGTGAAGGCTCCTAAGTGTCAAACTGGGAAAACAAAATATGGGTTTTGGAGGGCAGGTTTGGGCAAGGAGGGGGATGTGGCTGTTTTGCAGTGATGGGCAGGGGATGGGGACTGTTGATGATGGAGTTGTCCTGGGTTGGTGGTCTACTCCAGCCTGTCGTCTTTGTTGCTGGGTTGTGGGTGCTGCTTTTTCCATCCCACTTTCCAGCCAATACTACCTGGAATAGAAAATTGGTTTGCAACCTATTACAATGCAGAGCTGAATAATAATCAGAACTCTCATATAAGCTGAAGTTTCCCTTGAAATCTGCATGATTAAAATAGCTCCCATTTTTATTATTGCTTCTAGGGTCTGTCCTCCAGGCTATGTATGCTTGAAAACTGGACCAAATCCTGATTACGGTTTCACTAGTTTTGATACATTTGGCTGGGCTTTTCTTTCCTTATTCCGCCTGATGACCCAGGACTACTGGGAGCGTCTGTACCAGCAGGTACCAACTTTGTGCATAACTCAGAGCTGGTCTTCCAGGGAGAGCAATAGTCGAAGCAGAAAATGTGTAGAGAGGACAAGAAACCTCAAATAAAAGCAATAGCTGCAAGTCGTCAAGCCCACATCCTTCTTTCCCCCTTCCTGCAAGCTGTGACTCCTAGAGAAGGGATGCTGAAGTGTTTCCCAGCAATCCCTATTCCTTCCCAGTCCCTACCACCCTGCTGGTTTAAGGACTTTAAAAAAAGTACTAAAAAGGTCCTGTATTGTCCTTCAAAAATATAACAATGCCACCTCAGTTGCCTTCATGGGGTATATGACCAATGATTCACAGGGGATGGGGTAGGAAGAGGGGGAATCCCTTGCTACAAGAAAGACATTGAGGTGCTGGAGCATGTCCAGAGAAGGGCAATAAAGCTGGTGAGGGGTCTGGAGCACAAGTCTTATGAGGAGCGGCTGAGGGAACTGGGGTGGTTCAGTCTGGAGAGAAGGAGACTGAGGGGAGACCTTATTGCTCTCTACAACTACCTGAAAGGAGGTTGTAGCAAGGCGGGGGTCAGTCTCTTCTTTCAAGTAACAGATGATAGGACAAGAGGAAATTGCCTCAAGTTGCGTCAGGGGAGGTTTAGATTGGATATCAGGAAAATTTTTTTCACTGAAATGGTTGTCAAGCGTTGGACCAGGCTGCCCAGGGAAGTGGTGGAGTCACCATCCCTGGAGGTATTTAGAAGATGTGCAGATGGGGTGTTGAGGGGCATGGTTTAGTGGTAACTTGGCAATGTTGGACTTATGATTTTAAAAGTCTCTCCCAACCAAAACAATTCTATGATTCTATAAGAAGGGCCAAGGAAGGTATATTTCCGTTTAAACTTCCTAAAACATTGCATCTAGGAAGCTGAGTGCTTCTAAAGATTTTCAGAGACACATTGAGAGCCTATTTGGTATTTTATATGGTAATTTCTATCTCTGGGGTGTGTTGCTTACAGACCCTCAGAGCTTCTGGGAAGGTGTATATACTCTTCTTCATGCTGGTCATCTTTCTGGGCTCGTTTTATCTAGTCAACTTGATTCTGGCTGTAGTAACAATGGCATATGAAGACCAGAACAAGGCCACCATCGCTGAAACGGAGGCAAAGGAAAGGAAATTTCGGGAAGCCATGGAGTTATTACAGAAGGAGCAGGAGGTACGCAAATTATTCCTTTGCAAGCACTAGTCACAGTGCTCTCTTGTCAGTCACACAAGAAAACGCATCACTCCTTGTATACGGCTGTACAGAGTAGTCACTCCTGGGAACAGGACCGAGTGATAACCTATTGAAAGTAGCGATACCTAGAGCTACAGGAGCCATTCCTTATTCAGCTCTTTATTTTTCCTGTGAAACAGTTAATCTTGTTGTGGGTATTAAGCATTAAAGGCCACTGTTAGTGTAAGAAAAATAGTATTTTAAAATCTGGAAAATACAAAATTCCATCAGCTATCAGTTTCCAAAAGAAAATGCTTTTTTTTTTTTTATTTTATTTTTCTTCTATTTTTTCACTGTGGACTGCTGAGCAGAGAAATATACAGTAATTCCATTGATCAACAGCATTAACATCTGAGCTAAAACCTACTGTAGTTGAATGAAAAGTCTCCTGGTAACCTAAAGGGTTTAGAAGCTTCTGGAACAAAATACTCCTGTGTTTTCAACATATTGTCCTAAATTCGTGTATGGGAAGGAAAGTCAGCCACAGTGTGAATATAGTCCCAAGGATTCCCAATGAAAAGACAGAATTTTAATACTGTTTGAGCATTTATTTGGGGAAAATGATACATTCTACAGCATTATTTTCAAACTGAGTATTTTTATTGTAACTAAATCTGCCATATGGAGGAATAGGAGCTATAATGTGATTATTTTGCCCCTGGCAGGCCCAATACATGCGATCATGTAACATACTGCAAACAGCAAATTGTTCAGTGCTCCATATGTTGGGGAAATTCTCTTCTCTTTCCTTTAGTGTTATCACATATTGGAAGACTTTTAACGAGTTTTGTGAAACACAAACTGTTAAGAGGAAATAATATAGAGCACAGAAGTGTTTTGTTTCTGCTTATATTCAAAGTACCCAGCAAAAATACCATCCGTGTTTTTGTTTTAATAGTCGTTGGGTATTAAAGGAATTGATATCCTGTCAATTAGCTCCTTTGAAGCCTCGTCACTCTCTACCAAAGAAATCAAAGAAAGAAGCAATAGGAAAAAGAGAAATAAGTCCTTGGGGATAGAAGATAATGAAGAAGAAGAACAATTCCCCAAGTCACAGTCCACAGACAGTCAACGAAAGTTGGTAATCTATTGTCTGAATCTGAGATGCTTACAGCTTTTCTAATTTTAATACTAAAATAAATTGTTTGGAAGCACAAACCAAATCCTGTTACAAACACTGATCACTCTTAAGTCTTTAAAATAAACATTCTTTCGGGAAAAGGAAGAATTATATGTAAAAATTAATTTGAAAAGGAAATATTATAAATGAAAGATGGAAGGAAAGTTATAACAACAGTTAACATACATTTTCTGTAATATTGAGAAATAGAAAAAAGGGAATGACTATCAGAATTTAACTTATGTGCCATTATTCTCTGTTAAAAATTTCTTACTTAAAATATAAATATAAAGCTTATCACAAAAATAGCTGCTACATTTGACAGGATTTTATTATTTGCCTTTTAAAATCTAAGCATAATCCTTCCTGAAAAATCTAAATCAAATAAGAGTTTTGGACTTGCAATCGTTGATAAGAAATGTTATGAAACTCTAAATATGTACTGCTTCCCAAAATTTTCTCTATGATATTATGCTATTCTCTCTTTATTCCTTTTCCTGGGCTTTTAGTCTTTCCTTGGCCTTGTGTATGGTCCCAACGCAAGTCAGGTGAAACGCAGACTTAGCCATGGGAGCGTGTTCAATTTCCAAATACCAGCTTTAGAAGTTGATTCCAGAACAGATTTCGGTGACGAGGAAACCCGCAGTGCTGGGGAACGCAAAATCCCACGTCGGTCACTGTCGGTCACGCAGATGGGAAGACGCTCCAGCGTGCAAAGTCAAACAAGCCACAATTCTCACCCTGCTACTCCAAACTGCGTGCAGAGCAGCAAGCGGGCCAACACAGATGACTGCAATGGGGTGATTTTGGCGACGGGAGGAGGAGGCAGCAGGGTGCACAGTCTAGATCCAGTGTCTTCAGAAGGAGTAATGCTTCCACCGGTGATGGAAGACCCAGGAAAGGGCGATGTGGTAAGTAAAAGATACTATTTTAAGTGTATACTTCATGTTATGGTTTCTCCATCAGAGACAAGTTTCTCTTAAGAGTTTCAGCGAAATGGCAAAAAGTGATGCGAAGTATACTGATGTGTGGAGTTGTCAGTAGAATGTTTTTTTTTAATACACTGTTGAATTCCCAAAAACTAGAGTTCATTGCTTCAGCATTCCTGTTACACAACGTGTTTTTCTGCTATGCACAACTTGTACTAAAATACAGTTGAAGGTTCCTAGTGCTGGAAATATAAGTCATCAGAGAGTCTTTTTATATCATGCCCTGTCCAGGGAGGTCACTTTGAGCAGTACCCGTATTTTCTTTCTCCTGCACAGCACCTTTAGCATCATTCAGAAGTTTTGACTGTAAGTTCCCCAAACAGGTAGAGACAATTTTCTACCAGTTTATCCCTCATCTCTCTCCTTTTCCATTAGTCTCTGGAATATTTCCTTGGCCTATTTCCCCTCACACACTTATTCCCAAGGTTTGTGCTTGCTCTGTTGCTGTTACACACTTGCAGGATCCATTTACTGCAGCATTATTACTGAAGAGTAGGACCTTCACTCTCAACATCTATTACGTTTTGTAAAAAGGTACATTTATTTGGTAGTGTGTCATTGTTCCTATTAACTGTCATAGCTACCCACCTCCACATCTTACTTCATTTTATCCCTGTGGTATCTCCCTAATCATGTTTACTTCTTTAAGCAGCCAACTGTAAATGATGAGAGCAGCATGATGCATTTGCCTCCTCATCTGTCAGTGGAGTACTTTAACGAGGCATTTCAGAGACAAAGGGCAGCAAGTGCAGTCAGCATCATTACCAGTGTCTTGGAGGGTAAGTGGTTCCTCATTATGCTTATTTCAATTCTAAAGTAATGCTAGCTTGAAAGACCAAAATGTCAATACATTTCCTGAAGTTTAACAGAGATTTGTAGGTGTGTAGTTAGGAGTTTCATCATTAATTTGGCTCTTTAAAAAAAAAAAAGCATTATCACACAGTCTTTATGTACTAGAATGCATCCTTTGCCTATTGTAAGATCTTGTTTTGTAGGACAGACGGTGAAGGGGATGGGAGTGAGAGTGGGTAGAAGGAGCTTCTCTAGTGTCCGAGGTGCAGGACTGGGATCCTGTTTTCTCCTCCTGACCCTGTGACTGCTGATGTGTCACTGGCAGAGATGTAGACACGCAGAATCCAACACTAAGATTATGCAAGCAAAATCATTTGTGGCAACTTCCAGGTTTTGAATACTTAACCTCACTATTTTATTCCTTTAGCTTACCTCTCCAAAGGAATTTTTGGGGCATTTTATCCCTGACTGTTATTATGCTGGCTGATAGTTTGTAATTTCTGAAAAACTTCAACCCCAATTGTTTAGTCGTTTTCTGGACACGGAAAGCAGGGTAGGAAGGTGCTTTTTATTTTTATTTTTTTTTATCAACTCATTTGATCTTTGAAAAATTTTCAAGTCCCTGAAAACCAGATTACTAATAATTCCTACTGTGCTTTTATTTAGCTTTAACTAAACTCTGGTTTGTCAATGAATTTGCATAGGACTTCAGCAGGTTCAAAAGTATTTTGAAGGACTCATTAATATTGATGGTGAGGAAAGAAAGGCTGTGAGATTTGTATTTGACCAACAGGATGTAAACGACAAAGGCAGAACAGCATCTCTCCCTTCAGTGTCTGAAGGCACCTACAAGAAACCTGGGGAAGGACTTTTTACAAGGGCATGTAGTGATAGGAAGAGGGGTAATGACCTCAGACTGGAAGAGGGGAGATTTAGACTAGATATTAGGAAGAAAGTTTTAACTCTGAGGGTGTTGAGGCACTGCAACAAATTGCCCAGGGAAGTTGTAGAGGCCCCATACCTGGAAGTGTTCAAGGCCAGGCCGGATGGGGCTTTGAGCAACCTGAGCTGGTGGGAGGTGTCCCTGCCCATGGCAGGGGGTTGGAACTCGATGATCTTCAAGGTCCCTTCCAACTTAAACCATTCTATGATTTTACAGCTCTATGAAAATGGAGAGTTGTGGCAACTTGCGTCAGCTGGGAAATGGTGGCCGTGACCCTTCCAGTAGAAGTGGCCTAGGGCCAAATTTCAGGCATTGTGTTTTGGATTTGCCTCAACTACAAGCAGAATGCCTGTGGCTGCCCTAGGCTCCCTTGAGAGTCAAAGGAGACAGAGACATTGGGTGTGATACAGGCAGTGTCCCAGATATCCACATAAGGATACGGTGAGAAGTGTCTTGGCTGCTGTATTGACTATGAAGAGCCTCTAGTGCGAGAGGCTGCGATGTGGTCTCTGCATCATAAACACCCACATTCAGTCAGATGATTGTAGTACAAGTCTGAGTCTAAAGCAAATAAAACTCAACCCAAAGGCTTTTGAATTAAGTTCACGTGAATGAATTTTGAATCCAATTTTCACTGAATTTTATCTTCATGTATTTTAGCTGATATGGAGACCGTATGAATGGTAGAAAGCACGGGGAAGCTTTGAGGCTCTGTGTGACTGAGGTTTCCTTTTTCTTCTCTGTTTTTTTGAGTACTTCAAGTTGTTATTTCACCATCTTGCTCAGTGATAAGTATTTAATTATAGTGGGATTTTCTTTTGTATTTAGAACTTGAAGAATCCCAGCGGAGATGCCCGCCGTGTCTGAATGATTTTGCTTTAAAGTATCTAATTTGGGACTGTTGTCCGCTTTGGCTGAGAATCAAGAAAAAAGTGGCTGCTTTCATAAAGGATCCTTTTATTGATCTCACCATCACTGTTTGCATTGTGATGAACACTTTGTTCATGGCACTGGAGCACAATAATATGTCAGATAATTTTAAATCGATGCTTAATGTAGGCAATTTGGTAAGCAAATACTCAACTATGTGATATTTTATACCAAGGATTGATTGATGGTTATTTTCACTAGAGACATAAAGAATAAATTTAAAAATTAAAGTTTAGCAAGCTCTGCATTTATAAACTCTGAATTTGTAATATAGACAATTTTACTGATGCAGTCCTCACACACGCCTGAGAAAGCAGAAAACAATCCTTCCTTTTTAACTGAAAGTGCATTAGAAGTTCATAAAAATGCATTTTGTTGACCTGTCCATGAATGTTACTGTATTTGTGGGAACACGATCTGAAGATAAGATAAATTCATGGCAACTTTTAGGTTGACGACACTGTTTCTTTGTCACAGGTTTTTACAGGAATCTTCACTGCAGAAATGATTTTAAAAATCATTGCTCTAGATCCCTATTATTATTTTCAGCAGCACTGGAATATTTTTGACAGTATAATTGTCACATTGAGTTTAATTGAACTGAGTTTACCCAAACACAAAAGCAAGAAAGAAAGGAGAAAAGGAGGAACCCTGTCAGTTTTACGATCCTTCAGACTGGTAATGCCTCATGCTTGCTCGGTTTAAAACATTATGTTGTGGATATAATAGAGGATACTTCTGTTGCCTGAAGTTAGTATGCAGGAAATTATTATTATTATTTTCCTCCTCTCGGCACTAGGAATAAGAAACACAGTCTTAAACTCCCAGTGATGTTAGAGTTTAATGGCACGTATATTTCTTTTGAATATACTAAGAAATATTTGGGAGGGGGGAATATTCCAGAGTAGACATGTTGTAAAACTGGTGTCAAAAATAAAAAACTAGCACAGGAAACTTAGGAAAAAAATCATTGTCTACATCGAGTGCCTTGTATGGATACCTCTCTGTTTGGGCCAAACACGTACCAAGGACCCAAGTTAGCCTGATCCTTTATAGGGATTAGGTTATGTTTGCAGTGTTGCCCAGTTTAAAAAAAAAAAAAATAAAAAAATGATTTAAGTATTAGTGTCACAGTGCCACAAATATTACATTGCTGGAATAGTTCAGAGTATCTGTAAAATGGTTTTTGCAGGATTTGAATGGTGCAAAGATGGGTTATCCCTACCAATGTCTAACACTATGTTTTATGTTTCTACACAGCTGAGGGTCTTCAAACTGGCAAAGTCCTGGCCAACTTTAAACACTCTAATTAAAATAATTGGTAACTCCCTGGGAGCACTGAGTAATCTGACCCTTGTCCTAGCAATCATCGTTTTCATTTTCGCTATAGTAGGGGTGCAGCTTTTTGGGAGAAGCTATGGGGAGAACAGCCATAAAATACACAAATATGGCAAGCCACGCTGGCACATGATGGACTTTTTCCACTCATTCCTCGTCATTTTCCGAATTCTGTGTGGAGAATGGATTGAGACCATGTGGGATTGCATGGTTGTTGCTGAACAACCACTGTGCCTTCTTGTCTTTCTGCTAGTCATGGTGATAGGAAATTTAGTGGTGAGTTTTCCAATATTTTCTTTTCTTTATCCTGTAAATAGTAGAATCTATTTAATTGCCATTTTGTCA
Source organism: Ibidorhyncha struthersii (assembly GCA_013398815.1). NCBI lineage: Eukaryota > Metazoa > Chordata > Aves > Charadriiformes > Charadriidae > Ibidorhyncha > Ibidorhyncha struthersii. The sequence goes on along the minus strand of VZSZ01003297.1, from coordinate 480,406 downwards.
AAAAAAAAAAAAGTAGTTTCCAAAACCAGAGGTGAGAGTTACCTGTGTGTTATAATCTGCAAAAGCCTCTTTTGCCTTTCACCTTTGAGCCGCTATCCATATTTTCACGTTTTGCGTGCTTTGTACGTAGCATCACTTGACCTTTTCCTGTGGCAATGTGACAAGGATTATCTTTGCAGTAAATACAATATAGGCAACTATGTTTTTTCACGTCTTGGGTTTTGGATGTGAATCATCAGTAAGGCTTACGGCTTACCTGCTTGAATTAATGGAGTGGAGTGCTTAAGTCCCTCTGTAAATAATTTTTTTTTTTTTTTTTTTTAAGATCTCATGCAAGTATTGAATTCTTTACCAGCAAACAGCAGAATCTACACTCCTACCACTGAAATCAGGAGTTTCTTTTATCATCTCTAAGTACATCTACACCTAAGAGCTAGATCCTGCTATGGCATACCCTACACAGCCTCGCAAACCCATGCTGGGGCATAAGGGGCAGACTGCCTTCCTGGTCCTGTTCTGCCCTTTTCTAATGCACAAATCATAAATTTTTTTGTGGTGTTCTTAGTAGTTTCATTTCTCTTGTCATTCTTAGTATCATTCATATACCAATCTTCCCTTAATTTAAGAAACCACTGAAAAGATTTAAGTTTAGGCAGCCATTTATGGGAAATGCCTGTTCTGTGGCTGAATCCCAAATCCCTGGGTCCTGCCTGTTCTACACCGCAGTGATTGATTTCAGTGATGAAATGCTGTGAGTGACGTTCATATCACATAATGTTAACTGCTAAACAATTAAGTGCTTAGCCTATGCTGCTTGTTTAGGCTTTCTTATTATCAAAGGAAATGAAGAGCTATCTGAAAATGGGATTTATTCCAACCTAAGGTCAATAACTAAGACAGATGGGATGAATTGGTCTCTGGAGGGCTAATGTTCACTGACTGTGGTCCCTGGGTGACTCAAGGGTGCTATCAGCCCAGTTTTGACACGATAAAAATTAAGATACCTAGATCCCATTCCAAACTGAAACATTAGGAAAAAAATTAAATTCCCTCATTCCCTTAAAAAAAAAAAAAAAAGTGACGAAGTGACGTTTACAAATTCTTCTATTCAAATGTACTCAAAAGCACAGAGGAAACTTCACTTCAGGCTTCTTTGGGTTTTGATTTTTTGTGATAGTGTTGCAGTTTTGATGGAATTGCTGGGCTTGAATCTGATCTCGCATGAGATTTTGGAAGTAACTCCACAGAGGCCTGATTTAATTCTAGTTTGAAGAAGGAAGAGATGTTATTAAGCCAACTAGCCATGACCACAATCTTTTTTTACTACTATAACCTTTGAAAAGTTGTTTTGACCAAATAATGCATTTGGCGTGCACAGATCTATTTTAGCTACTATTTTAAATAACTTTGGGGGGGAAGAGGGACATGGGAACTTCAGACTTTTTGAGAGACAAGTTTACTCCATCAGCCACAATGTGACCAGTCGCAGTCATTTCATTATTACCTTGGTTTGGTTTGCTCAGTGACTGAACTTTGATAGCATCTGTGTTAGAATCAAGCTACTCTCCCGACCTTCAATTTGATCATTATTTCAATGACTTTCAGGTTCTCAACCTTTTCATTGCACTACTGCTGAATTCCTTCAGCACCGACAGCCTCCAGACAGCAGAGGATGATGGAGAGATGAACAATCTTCGGATTGCCTTAGCTCGGATTCACAAGGGATTTCACTATGTGAAGAGTGTTACGTGGGATACCTGCTGTGGAAAGCTCAGGCACGTAAAGAAAGCACACAAGAAGAAAATCAAATTGACTGCACAGAACCCACTTGGGTTCAAGCGCGAAGAAATAAAAAATTGTAAAGAGAGTTACAATAATCAATGGACTGAGAAAAATGGGGACAAATGCTCAGGTCTTGAAGATTTTATTACCAATCCCAATGTATTTGTTTGTGTCCCTATTGCTGAGGCAGAGAATACAAGTGAGGGTTTTGAAGACGATGATAAGCTGAGTACGTTTACAGAGATAGAGTACAGCAAACAGGTAATAAATGTCTTTATTTGTGTTGGAACAGTAGAGTGCATATATATATTGAGGAGGGACGCATGTATGGTAGAAGACTATCTCTAGCAGAACAGGGTGGCATACGTTGATCCATTTCCAGAGAGTTACCAAATTTTGAACCAGAACCAAAAGTAGGAATGTTTAGAGTGACAGTAAACTATCACTTGGAGCCTTTTAAAAATCAAGACACTTCCATGGTCTTAAAAAAAACTCCGTAAATTGTTGGTTTGCTGCAGGAATTCCTGGCTGACATGTTGTGTTACACACGGGTAATTACATAGCTCATAGATTGTCCATAGATACTTGTGACAGTTCTTTGTGAACCTGGAATTTTTATATAAAAACTTACATAAACAATGTCAGCTATTTTGGCATTATTTACATGACAGATCTGAAATGTATGTTCTGCATAAAGAATGTTATCATGGACTCATAATAGAAATGTATAGCTCTGGTCCATTCTTTGTCTTCCATCCTTGCTGAATATAGTAATTATTAGAAGGTGGAAGGATTAAGTATGAGGTGGTTCTACTAAGGCCACATTTCTTATGGTAGAAATTATTGTCTTATTTCTTTGTTTTCTCTGAAGTTTTCTGTTCTGTTTTAGCCACAGAAGACTTCTTTACTAGATGCAAGGCTTCCCACTTTAAGTTTCCGTCTTAATCCCTATGCAAAATTTCTCACTAGTTCCCTAAAATACTAATTCCTTAATTTGTTGAATGTTCATTGGTAAAATTTTCCCTTTCTCTGTCCTTAGGTAAAATCAGAGACTCAAAATGATCACATCTTATGGTTTTTGTCTGCAGAGCCCCACTTTAAATAAAATGTGTGTCTTATCTTTCTTTCCCTTCCAACTTGTCCACCTTCCAAAAAGCAAAAAGAAACCCCCTCTAATCCACAAATTATTTTCAGGATGAAAATCAGCTGAGGCAAAGGGGAGAAAGAGGGAAAAATTCAGGAAGCTGGAGTAAAGGATCTGGATTCTCCTCTGAAGAATTCAGTGTGCTTTACCTAGGAAAGGATAGGAAGGTTGAGCCATCATCACCAGAGCAAAAAGAGGTAAAGGTTTTTTTTTCTATGGCATTGACTTTCTAATACTGGTCAAGCTCAGGTACGTTTCTGCTCAAGGATATGCTGGAGCAGAGTTTAGTGGCAGCAGCAGCTCTGAGCGTGCAGTATCCAGTCTGGCTGGTTAATGACAGAGACGGAATTCTGTGAATTAAATTGAAACTGTGCTGGGTTTCTACATATTGATTATAAAGAAAAAAAAATATGTATAGGAAAGAAAGTGTTTAGAAATGGAAAAACTAAAAAAAAAAAATTAATTCAAATAGATAATTTATAAAATGCTCTCTGCTATTTTCCATTTATTGAAATTTAAGTACATAAAAAGGAGAGGTGAGGGGGGGAAGGCATGAGAAGAGATACACTTCCAAATAAAAGAGGTAAATTCCAGCAAGTCTGCCTGTGTCCGAAGTATCCCAGTTGCAAGAAATGGAATACTTTAAATGAGTTTCTCACTATAACATTAAAGATAGTAGTTAGTAATTTAAAATATTTTTAGAACAATTTTGAATAAAGAATACATTAGAAAAGTAACAAAGCACTATGGAAATATAAAAGAACACAAACATAGAGTAAGTAATCTGTAATAAACTGCAGACTCATCATACATTATATAAGGTGTGATGGGGGAAAGGAAAGTTTTGTAACTGGAGAATATATGATATGATTCCAATTTCTACTTTATAAATAATGTAATGGGTGTTTCAGTTCCTGATACAATATCAGCTGTATTTATCTGGTTCTCCTGTTTGGATGTATTTGCCTATGATTTCATGGTTTTATCCCAAGCTGTTGATCCCGCTTTGAGGACTACATGTACTGATAAGCAAGTTAAAAAGCTCATCAGTTTACCACCTTATTAGGTGGTTACATCTGGTTCATGTAGATAAATATTGTAATTATACAGCTTTGGCCTCTATTTGAATGTACCTACCGGTACTTCTAAGCTCATACGCTTTTAAAATCATGAAGTTTGCTCCATTACCAACACTGCTTGAAATATTAGAACATAGCCAAGTTTTAATTTTGAATGTTATTTTTTCATGGATTAATTTATTCATTTGGAGCTGAATGTAGAAATAATCAATACCAGGTCTTATTTTGCTCGGTAGTTTGACAGCATCAGCTCTTCTTCTGAAGGCAGCACAGTGGATCTGACAAATCCTGAAGATCTTCTGAGGCAGATTCCAGAGCTTGCTGAAGACTTCAAGACTCCAGAAAAATGTTTTCCAGAAGGTAAGACTCTCATGGTTTGACTGTTGGGAAGTGAGAAGAGTAAAAACCCAACTTGTTTCTCTAGTGATGCTGAGCCAACAGGGTAAGATTATTTTCAGTTAATTTTAGTTATCTGGAAATCAGATAAATTGCCTAAATGATTGTCCCTCTCTAGTCAACAGTGAGATTGGGGCACCTGAAAAATAAACCCCCCTTTCCTTAAAAGCCAATTGCTTCTAACTGGAACCTGGGCAATGGCATAGACCCAGTCCCCAAAAATGAGATTATTATAGTGAAGTGAGATTAATTTCACTCTATTGGACCGCATCAGAGTCACTTTTGGAGTTTAACGTAAGAGAAGTGTATGTGGCCAGATCTCACCTGGCCACTGGAACAAGGCACTTGGTACATCAGACTTGCTCATACTTTGCATCAGTGTAAGTGTTTATTCCTTGGATAGCATTTCATGAACAATCTCTGTTACAAACAAAAGAATGAAATAAGCAGAGAAAAGCTGCCTGGATGAAGCTGATTTTTCTACTGGGTGATAACCTGGGAATCCCTTCTCAAATCATCATACAACATGTAGGTGTACAAGCTGTTACAGGATGTGTAGAGTCCTTTTATGGATTCTTCCTATCCCAAACGTGTTACAACATGTGGTTTTCACAAGATGCAAAGAAATAGCTCTTGAGAGTTTTCTCAGATAACCGTCACTACTGACATTCAGGGGTAATCGCTGCACTTTCAGTATTAGTTGTGAGAGAATAAACTACGTCAAGTCAGTCTATAGCCTCATTTCTTCCAAGTATGTTGTATTAAATAAATTATAACTGTGGCAAAATTTTTCTTGGTGCTCCAATTTGCTCTCTGCTCTCCCAGTCAACCTGGCTGACCACCACCATTTTCACCTGTTCCCCAAGTTTTCTTCAAATCTGTTGTTTTCTGCCCATTCAAGATTCCCTGTACTGACCAGGAGAAACTTATCCAGCCTCGCATATGCGGAGCCTGGCAGCAGGTCCCACAGCCCTCTGAGCTCGTTCATCTCCTCCGCTCCCAAAGGCCGAGCCTTTCTCTCAGCATCGCCTTCCCATTCAAACACCGCTTCCTGGATATTTTATGTGATGAGGACATGGATAAATCCAATCTGTCTGTAATTACTCCCATCCCTTCATTGTCCTGTTCTGCCCTGGTTTGGGGTTTTGTGGTTTTTTTTGTTTGTTTGTTTGTTTGTTTTTTCCCTTTCTGTGCCCTTTTGGGGTCAATGAAACTTCTAATGCACAGTTTTAGGATTGAATCAATAACAGTGAAGCACGTAGAAATTATTTGAAGCTGGAGAGCTGTTGTACCTGAATGCAAAGTATTCTCTGCATAGCAATTATAAATATATATATTTATTATTGTTTTACATCATAAATCTTGAGAGAGATCCACTGTACGTACATTGCAGTTTGCTCTCTCAAAAAAAAACCCCACACAAATATTACATTAACAATACATATCTCAGATTTCTGAGCCACAGTTTTTTTTCAAAACTACTTTATCAATGGCATTTTTTGCCAGTACAGCCATTAGAACAAAAGGAATGAAGAATTTTCTTTCCATGGTCCAGAGAAGAAATGTGAAATGTCTTGTGCTCTGTAGTCCCAGGTGGGAGTGTGCCTGCTCTGGCCAAACCATTAGAGAACTCCACGGAAGATGCAGTAAATCTGTACCTAATGCAGATTTCTGAACCCCCCAAAAAAAGTCCTCATCTTGTGCAAGTGCCATTCCCTGCCTCATCTCAAATCCCAGATCCACGTTACTGGGGAAATTGGGATTATTGAAAGAAAGATGAACAGAAATTTTTGCATATATAATATCTTATTATATGTATGAGTTATACAATACTACATAATATGTGTATAAGATGCCGTATATATCTGACACATAGATAAATTATTTTTTTCATGCTTGGAAATGACAAAAGCCTTCTGACTGACATTTTTCACGTCAGTGAAAACATGAATTAGCCTAGAGCACACAGCAAGGAAAGTGTTAGCCTACGTGAGTTAATTCGTGGCAAAATTAATAATTAATCGATTCCAGGATTTTGTAACGGGGTGATCAGCAAATGTTAGTTGGTCCTGGTGTCATTGTCTGTTGTAAGAAGCAATCTGGTGAGCTGGAAAGGAGATGTTTCCTTCTACAGGGCTGAGAATGTGACATACTCCTGCAAGTTGTAGGATATAAAATCACTCCATACATTCACAACCAAATAAGTAAATGAATAGACCTGGCAAGGCAGGGGATAATGCTGCAACGTTGCAGACCGTTGTTTACCTTCTCTGTCTCCGAGACTTTTTGTTCTGGGGTATCTTGTCACTGCTCTCCAAACAATGTGCAGAAACTGAGAAAAGCTTTTGTAACATCAAGACTTTTCCCGTAGCCCTGAAGTTTTGTGTGCCCAAACGGCAGGTCACTGAAAGCGTTGCCAGCGTCTCAGAAATATCTTGAAACAATGGAAAATCATCCAAAGGCACTCCATCTGCTTTATGCGTGGATAAATAGCAGTTGAATGACAAACAAAATGAGATAGTTCCTCTTCCTCCCCCCCCACTCATGGCAAAACATGAAAAAAACCAACAATGATGTAATTACTGTGACTGTGGACTTTCCTCTGCCACCAGAAATTTCTTGAGCAACCCTTCGCATGCATGTATGTTCCTTCCATACATTCATTGCTGTCTCTCACTTTCAGGTTGTGTTCGATACTTCCGTTGTTATGTGGGTAGTGCCATAAAGTTTGGAGGAGAAACATGGTGGAATCTGAGAAAAACCTGCTACCAGATTGTTGAACACTCCTGGTTTGAATCCTTTATCATATTCATGATTCTTCTGAGCAGCGGGGCCCTGGTTAGTGAAGCACAGACTCATGTATTTCTTTAGATGCATTTTTAGCTCTAATTTTCACCCAGAAAAGTTGTTTTCAGCAGAAAACACAGTGAATATCTTTGAACTCAGCAAGAGAAAAAAGAATGGGCTTCACATAGCAGTCATTTATTCACTATTGCAATTACTGCAACTTTATTATTCACATTATTACAAATTATGAGAGAGAATTAACAATGCTAAAATATATAACTCTTGGAAGCTGTTTCTATTCTGGCTCTATACTGGATCTTTCTGTCTTTCTCTGGAAGTTGTTTCACAGTTGGGAAATTATCTTTTTTTTAATGTCATTAAAAGACATAAATTACTCAGTCCTAAAAAATTCATTCTCTTGAAAGTGTGTTTTTGGAAATTCATTTCAAGAAATTTGTACTTTTCTCCTCTGGTCCAATTGTGCATAACATGTGTCCGCAGAGGTGTAGTACATAGAAAGAGAACGGACAGGGAGAATTACAAGTTTATCACCTGACATAGATTTGAGTAAAAGATGGGCTTTAGATCTGTGTAAAACACATACTAAATTGATGAAGGGGTCTTAATGATGCTAGACTTTAATTTTATAAATCTCATCTCTGACTTTTGCCATTTATCTCTACATCATGATTTCAGGCATTTGAAGACATCCATATAAATGAGAGAAAAAGCATTAAAATTATGTTGGCGTTTCTCGACAAAATGTTCACTTTCATCTTTGTTCTGGAGATGCTCCTGAAATGGGTGGCTTACGGCTTCAAGAAGTATTTCACCAATGCCTGGTGCTGGCTCGACTTCCTCATCGTAGATGTAAGTTCCGGCGCTGGCATTTCTACGTGGGTCCTCATGCAGGGTGCAGCAGCAGAATCACTGTTTTCTGGATGAGAAGCTAAGACAGTGCTCACACCTACTTTAATGATGGTTTTGGGATATTGCACTCAGAGCACTGAAAATATGGGGAGATTTGTTTGTTTGTTGCCTTTTTTTTTTTTAAAAAAAATAATAAAGGAAACTGATACACGGACATTGCTAATGCTTTCTTTTGTCTTCCCATTCAGGTCTCTTTAATAAACCTGTTCGGCAGTTCATTTGGTCCCATGAAATCTCTGAGGACTCTCCGAGCCCTGAGACCCTTAAGAGCATTGTCACGATTTGAAGGGATGAGGGTAAGACTGAATACAAATTAAAGCTTGTCAGTACTAATAAGCACCTGACAGGTTTGTAACTCATGACTGTGACTTTATGAAGTTCACACTTTTACCTCAAGTTCAAGTTTAGGACCCGTAACATGAATTTTTAAAAGGCACCTTTGCTGCACTCCTCTGTACTTGGTTGTTCCTCACAGACTTTCCTCAAGAAATTGACCCAAAGTGCTGTCGAAACTAAAACCAGATTAGGCAGAACTTTGTTCCACTGCAGTTCGGTCATTCTTGTGTTCCTGTCTTAGTGAGATAGCCAAAAATAAAATAGAGAGTACGAACCGTGAGCATAATTCTCATTTTTGAAGTCTGATGGCAAGCTAATTCAGAGGAAAGAACAATCTCCATTCTGCAAATTTTTACTGCATTGATTTACAAAAAGTTTAAACTATTTGGAACAATAATTTGAGCAAAGTATCCTTAATAGACTTACTCTTTCAAAAAGCAGGAGTGTTTGTCTTTAGAATATTTGCTGCCTTTTTCCATCAAAGGAGCACCTGGAACAATGTGAAGCTGCTGGATGTTAATTACGTTTAATTACAAATCTACCACTGTGAAAATGCAGAGAAAGATTCCCTCAGCCATATGTAAATACATCCATACACTGCAATGAGGAACAGCATGATAACCACAGTGGTATTGGGGCAAAAGTCTGGTCTATGGAATATACTCTGGCATGTGAAAACGGATGATATAAATACATACAGCATCACTGTCACACCTTTACATGGGAATGCAGCCACACTGCAGCTGAGATACAGCTTGCTTTTGGATATCTTCTGGAAGTGAGACTGAAAGCTCTTTGATGGCAATCTTGTCATTGCGAAGGCAGAGAGAAATTGCATTCAATTAATCAACAGAATGTAACAAAATTTCCATGTCTGGAGTAAATTTTGAAACAGGTGCCATTGTATTTTCTGTCTTGCTATGCAGAATGTGTGTGACGTGGTCTCCAAAATCAAAGCTTTTTCATTTTTCTTCTGGTCCATCAAGTTCTTCTTTGCTACCTGACAGCTGAGTTCACTGCCTGCACTGTGAAACTCAGATATATTCTCATAGTTTCCTTACACTGCCCCATTTTATGAAGCAATCTGTTATGTCTTAGCATGGACATTTTCTGTGATTATGCAGCACCTAGCACAGAAAAAGTACCTCACTCATGGTCGTAGACCCCAAACACAATCATAATCCACTAAAAATAATAGACCTGGCTAATACTAGCGGAGAGTTATTGCTGGTCCTTTTAAAAACTACTTTCTACAGTCTTAGTAATATGGTCCTCTGTGCTAGTGCTTATGGATGAATAATTCAGAAATTTTATGTTACAAAACTTTGAAACAGAAAAAAAAAATCCCCTACTCCAAAACCAAGGGAAAGTCATCAAAGGAGGATGGCCTTACATTGCATCAACTATTCCTTTGAAAGCCTGAGAGATATTATGGGCCTTTGAATCTTTGTTCAGGATACCCATGCCAGCTGTGACTAGTATTTACATGGAAAACATTAGGTTTCTGTTTGCTGAGATAACTGACTACTTATTGCACTGTGAAAATACTTGACCCCATCCCTCTCCCATTTCATTCAAGGTTGTTGTCAATGCCCTCGTGGGAGCCATCCCTTCCATCATGAATGTTCTGCTCGTCTGCCTCATCTTCTGGCTCATCTTTAGCATCATGGGAGTGAACCTCTTTGCCGGGAAGTTTGGGAAATGTGTGAATCTGACAGAAGAAGATTCAGAGTTAAATAGTTCGATCAATGACATAACAGACTGTAGAATGCATAATAACACAGGAAAAATATTCTGGGTGAATGTTAAAGTCAACTTTGATAATGTTGGCTCTGGCTACCTGGCTCTTCTTCAGGTGGTAAGTGTTGGTTGCCTTCACTAGCCAGCACCATGTCAGATGGGCTTGACCTCCTGCCAACTCCTAACCCATCTCTGCGGCTGATGGAAAAGAGTGGTACCATACAGCCTGCTCTTCCCTTGTAATTGGCTGTTCGCACACCAGTGCTATTTGTGCATGCAAATGGAAAAAGGGGAACAAATTATTTTCCAGGTGGACAAGTGCTGTTCCAGCCTCCAGCAGGTTTGTGAGCCTGAGAGCAGGAGTCAATCTCAGAAGGAAATCTGGGGCGCATACTGACCTAATCTGCCATAATACAGATTTGTTCAGCCACAAGGGTGATAAGGCCTTTAGCAGACCATGCTAATGAAGGTTTGGTCTGAAGGACAACATGTTCTGTCCCACCCTAGCAAGCTTTCTTATCCGGATAAGGCTGAAAACACCACACGTACAGCAGGGCAGAGTTTCCTGAAAGTCAGAGTTTGGTGTGGCGTGACCACATCAAAGCCTCTTTCTTCGGTCAGTGTCACTCAGATATTGCAAATTATGTGAAGACTTTTACCCTAAAAGTTCAACACGTTTTCCATAATGTCTCATTTTAGGCAACATTTAAAGGTTGGATGGACATCATGTATGCGGCAGTAGATTCACGAGAGGTCAGTCACTGTATTTTTTGTTAATGCTGCTGCTTTCTGCAAAAGAGTTATGATTTTTTCACTTTTACATCTGCTGTTTGTCTGTGCTAAATCTTTCCAGTAATTATTTTTATCAGCTGATGTAAACATTGCATCTGCAAACGACTCATAGGATCCTAAAGCTAATCAGTTATAATAGGGAGAGGGACTCAACTCCAGATCCACCCACATAAACGCAGTTACCTATGGTGTATGGTCTCCAAGTGAGTTTGCCTCCAAGTGCCCTCTATGGTTAATGGAGATGTAGTCAATGTGTTCAGAGGGATCCAGATCTTGGGAGCATTTCAGCTCACGCTGGATATCTGTATTGTTCAGCTGAGCACCTCTTTATACTATATTGACTCTACAAATAACTGGATGTCCATCAGCTAGCAGGGGAGTTGAGAGTTCCCACTCACATGGAGGCACCTGCTTTCATACATCTTCTTTTATGAAACTTAAGCTTGGAGTATATCTGTATGTTTTACAGTGACATCGTTTAAAGTCCACTCCAAAATATAAAACTGAACTTCGTCAAGGATAGAGCTATTGTGGCTAAGCAACCATGTAAAATACATTGTCGGGCATCACTAATACTAATTTGCCTACTGTTTATATTGCCAGTAGCGTTTGCAGTCTTATCAGAAGTATTGTCCAATGTTACCCAGAATGAAGTAGTATGTCTTTGGAGGCAAAAAATTTGATATTAAGAGGCTGTGTTAATTTGATCATGCCTTCAAAGGAATCAAATAATTTTAAAATTAACTGTATATGAAAATGGGGAGTTGTGTTTCAAAGGGGTTTTTGGCGTTTCAATTTGAAAAACTATCTTTCTTGTTCTGGTTTTTGTTTTATCCATAATAACCATAGAAGAAGTTTTTGCTAATGAGAAAAAAACATGTCTAGGCTAAGATTTTTTAATGGCAAGAGTTTAGAATGGGACTTCTAAATAGTTTACTTGATTTTTCAAGTACTGAGCAATTTACAGCTCCTCTTCTTATTGGAAGAAGCTGAATTGATGCTTCTGAAATGCTTATGAAAATCATGTCAAGAATGTCCAATTCAGTAATTGTTTCTATTGACTTTAGTAGAGCCTCAGTCAATTGCAAATAGTAGGATTTCACGAAAGGTTGTAAAAGAAAAAAAAAAAAACAACACAACAATCAACTTTTTGGGAAAAAATAAATTTAAAATAAAAGCAAACCTCATTCACCGTTTTAAAGACTAAGTTTTGCTTACAAGTTTTTCCGTGCAAATATACCAGTATGAATTAAACTATCCTGTTCTGCAATGATCTAGCCAGAAATTACATAAATAAACATTGTAAAAGAAATCAAATTAATGAGTTGTCATAGTATAAACACTTTGAAGTACTATTATTTTGAGCCATGTTTTCTGGTTAGCTATCTCTCAGGTGTTGTGCTTTGTGTATCATTTCGTAAGGTTCATGCTTAATTTCAAAAGGGATAGCAGTCGGCATCTGTGCAATAATGTCCTTACGAGGTCCTAGAATTTTGATGCATTTAGTAGTCACCATATGAATGCTACTTTCTTCCATCACTTCATACCCCTTCCAAAAGTATCATATACATACAATATTTTGTGTTACGCATTATTGGTAATTTTAAACTATACCAATTTTCTCATAATCAGTAGGGATGTAAATCTTAGTTCCTCATGGAATCAATTTGTGAGAGGATCTGCAATATGATTATTCTGAATCAAGCCCATGTTGTTATCGGTCATTTTTCATATTGCTTCTCATTCTTGCAGAAAAATGAGCAGCCGAAAATGGAGCACAGTCTATTTATGTATCTTTATTTTGTGAACTTCATCATCTTTGGATCTTTCTTTACCCTGAATCTCTTTGTTGGTGTTATTATTGACAACTTCAACCAACAAAAGAAAAAGATAAGTATATTGGTTGTGTTCCCAGGCTCCTACTACGTCTCGAGCAATGCTATCTTTAGAGAACATATACATGCTACACATAACATCTAAAACTTCTATTGGCATTTACAAGAGCATTAGTAATTAAGTTAACAGACGTAATGCCCAGGATGAGTTTCTTCCTCCTTTCTTTTCACCTATAACCTGGACACCCAGCCCTTTCCCAACTTTTCAAGAGCAATGACATCTTCTCTGCAGCCCCTTAAAATGTTCCTCCTTTGGGGGAACTGAACACAACAGGAGACTCGTTATTTAGAAAGTAGTCTGGTACAGATGCTCTGAGATGTATTTTGGATATTCAACAAGACCAGGATGTGGGAAGCCATGCAAAGATTTTTTCCCGTCCAGGTTTTCAGTATATCCTTTGTCTTCATGCTTTCTGAGCTAGCTGGGTTTCAACCCAGGACTTCTGCTCTGTGAATGTGTGGTTTGTACCACTCTGTTTCTTTGGACACAGTTACCCATTATGAAAAGAGCTAGTACCAGCAAGATGTGAATAAGGAAGAAATGTTAGTTTCCAGCAGCTTAGACTTTGTAACCACAATAGTGCTGCTTTCTCACCAAATAAGCGTGACATTTCTTTATATACTTAGGTGGGGAAGATATCTTTATGACAGAAGAACAGAAAAAATATTACAATGCAATGAAAAAGTTGGGATCCAAGAAACCTCAAAAACCCATTCCAAGACCACTGGTAAGACTGAATTCTTCAAAAGAAAAATGCATTGCAAAAGCACAATTTAATTCACTGAAAATTGCGTATGTTTATATATTGTATATAAATTATTTATACCGTCTTTACATTGATACTCAGACAGGGCTCTAAAGTCAATTCCATACCAAAAAGTGGCGCCGAAAGATTTTACAGGTTAAATATTTATTAAGTTCTCTGCATAAATATTGTTGGATTTTACATTCATCTTGGAACTGATTAAACTTAAGGATGGGAAAGGATTTTTAATGTCATTTTTACATTCTGCCTTTCTCTGGCTTCACTATAGTTGAGTAACTTTGCGACATAAAAATTGGAGCTGTTGGAAACATGTATGGATGAGTATTCCATACTTTCATAACTGATGCCGGATGTATTTTTTTTTCCTCTAGAACAGATACCAAGGGTTCCTTTTTGACATTGTAACATGCCAGGCCTTTGATGTTGTAATCATAATTCTCATCTGCCTTAACATGATCAGCATGATGGTGGAAACCCATGAACAAAGTACAACTAAGGCTGACATCCTTAACAAAATCAATATACTCTTCATTGCCATCTTTACTGCAGAATGTGTACTGAAATTGGTGGCCCTGAGGCAGTACTATTTCTCAAATGCCTGGAACATATTTGATTTAGTTGTTGTGATCATGTCACTTGTTGGTAAGTAAAATTTGTTTGGCAAATTCTTTACTATATCAACTATTATTCTTTGCAGAAAAAAATAGTTAAGATTTATCAGCTGCAAACGGATGTGATATGAATGGGATAATTTTCATTACAAATGAATGTTACAAATATATTGCCAACTAAGAAATCTTTGATCAAATAGAAATTACTGGGGTTTATCATCTGTATTTGTAGCACAAAATTGAAATACATAGAGAATATGAAGACTGGAATTAGGTTATAGACCATAGAATTAAGTTTCTGGAAACTCAGGCATAGCTGACTGAAAATAAGTGTTCACAATGTATAACAGGATACAAAAGAAAGCACAAATGTATTAGTTTTCATTTAAAGGGACTGAAATCGAAGAATGGGGTAAAGAGGTCTTCTGCCAATTGAGCTCTTTGCCAATTTAAGTATTCCTAGGACCAGTACTGCCAAAACAGCAGAAGGCATTTAGGGGAGAAAAATATTTTGTTTCTTTAGTATGACTTATGTTTTGGGTAAGTATGATTCCAGTAAGAATATGGCTCTTCCTTAAGAAATTAAGTTCCTGGAGTGGAAATTCAGAAAAATGTATCCCAAACATCTAAACCTAGAAAAAATCTACCTGCTCTAGTGCTACTAGATCTGTATTTTTTTTCATGCAAACTAAAAGTAAAGTAACATCCATGTGTAGTTATGTCCCTGAATGAACTAAAGTGCATGCCACTCTACAATGGCCAACTTCTATGTTCATCACTGGGTTTGTTTATACGTATCTTAATTATATTATCTAAATGATGACCATGATGTTGTTATATCTTATTTTCTTAGTTTATCTTTGTAGTGTCAGTATTTGAAGTCAAATTTAGAAGGTAAATATATAACCTGCACCTGTTGAAGTATTCATGCAACCAGTGTCAAAAAAAAACATCAGTCAATGAGAGTCGACTGATATGGATATTTGAAGTTGTGCATAAAAAGGTGCTTGCCATCCTTACTGCAACAAGTACTGTCTTCCAGTGGCTGAAGAATGTAGTCCATGATTGCTGATTTCTACAGCTATTTTTTAAACTCTAACTTCTGTTAAAGGTTGTTCTGCTTGGGTCTTAGCACACACACGTAAGGTATTTTTCAACTGTACAGATATTACCATTTCATCCTTCTTACTAGTTAAGCAGAAATGTGGTATTCTAACCAGTTGTTATCCTTCCCATTTTAGCCTTACTGCTTTCTGGCATCGGTAAAGCACTTCAACATTTCTTACCACCTACACTCTTCAGGGTCATTCGCCTGGCACGGATTGGACGAATACTGAGACTCATCCGGGCTGCCAAAGGAATTCGAACTCTGCTTTTTGCATTAATGATGTCCCTACCTGCTCTATTTAACATCGGCCTCTTGCTTTTTCTGGTGATGTTCATTTACGCTATTTTTGGCATGGCTAACTTTGCCTATGTGAAGATGGAAGACGGCATTGACGATATGTTCAACTTCCAAACCTTTGCTAACAGCATGCTCTGTCTTTTCCAAATCACCACGTCAGCTGGCTGGGATGGTCTTCTCAGTCCTATTTTAAACACTGGGCCACCGTACTGTGATCCAAACATAAAAGGTACTATAGGCGAATGTGGTAAACCTGCCATCGGTATTATTTATTTTGTAAGTTACATCATTGTATCATTTCTCATTGTTGTAAACATGTATATAGCTGTTATTCTGGAGAACTTCAATGCTGCTACTGAGGAAAGTTCAGAGCCTTTAGGGGAAGATGACTTTGATATCTTTTATGAAATCTGGGAGAAGTTTGATCCTGAGGCAACTCAGTTTATAACTTTCTCTGCACTTTCAGACTTTGCAGATGCTCTGGCTGAACCTTTGCGTGTACCAAAACCAAACAAAGTTGAACTCATAGCAATGGACCTGCCTATGGTCAGTGGAGATAGGATCCACTGCTTGGATATCTTGTTTGCTTTTACTAAGCGAGTGTTAGGAGATTCTGGGGAGATGGATACTCTTAAAGTACAAATGGAGGAGAAGTTCATGGCTGCCAATCCATCCAAAACATCCTACGAGCCAATCTCCACTACTCTCAGACACAGACAAGAAGAAGCTTCTGCTACTGTCATCCAGCGTGCCTACAGGAGTCATTTGCTCCTGCGCTCTGTCAAGCAGGCTTCTTACCTGTACCATCACAGAACTTGCAGTGGTGACAGTCTTGGAGGTGCTGCTCCAGAAAAAGAAGGACTTATTGCATCTATGATGGGTGAAAACTATTGTAGGAGTCCTGACAAGTCTGAAACTTTGTCCTCCGCATCCTTTCCTCCATCATACGACAGTGCCACAAGAACCAGTAGTGGCATTTTCATGGTTGAGAATGGAGAAATTACAGGTAATCAAGAATCTCCAGACATTAAATAGTTCATTAGTGACAATGTTGTTAAGAATATTTTAAAATGTTCACAGAAGCTGATATTGTAAATACATGTCAGCTGAGGCAGCCTCCCTATTAAACAAAGTCTGTTGATCACAATCAGTTAACCGGTTATGAATGAACACTTAATTGTGGTAGCTGTTAAACTGTAGCTTTTGACCATGCAATGTTCTCTTCATTTACATATGAAGAGACAAAAGCTGTGAAAGGTTTTGGACCAGTTTCATCAAGGGCACTCCACTGCAAAGCAGGTCCCACGGTACCTGAGTGCTGTGGCATACTCACAGCAGTGACAGGTAACATCTGCTATTGTCACCGCTGGTGCAGGAAGCAGAGAAAAGTCTAAGCTGCAACGGATCTACTGGAGAACAGGAAAAGAATGTCAGTGTTAAGATAAATTGCCAAAGGAAAAGGAGCTAAAATTTACCCTCAGTCCATTTCTAATTGATACTCTCTTTATAAATCTGTTAAGCAAATGGCTGCTGACTTTTTTTTTTAATGTTTGGGGACTGATGTACCACAAACATAGCCACTGCATGATCCACAGATATGCCACAGTGTAGTGGATTTCTTCCAATAGGATCGATTTACAGAGTAAGTAATGGCATGTATGCTATTGTAGTTGTGTTACTGCAGCTTAATGAAATAATAAATACACCTCTTAGTATTACAGAAGTTGTACTGAGCTGAGTAAAACCTTGCTTTATACTTTGTCTGTGAGGATTATTTTTTTAACCCAGCTTCCTCTGGCAAGGAGGAAACTATCAGACACTCCTTAACAAATTACCTTTATTAAATACTTTCCTCAAACTTCACATAATGTTTGTTTCATGATCAAGTTCATTTCTGCCAGCGTGGGAGAGAAGAGAGACACAAGTGAGCATTTCCACTGGGGCAAAATTGGCAGCGTCATTTCAGATGAGATCAGAAACCCAAACCAGCGACGGCCACATGGGTCCCATCTGAGCTGTTCCCAGTTCAAGAAGGACAGGGATCTGCAGGAGAGGGTCCAGCAAAGGGCTACAAAGATGATTAGGGGATTGGAGCATCTTTCATATGAGGAGAGGCTGAGGGATTTGGGTCTCTTTAGTCTGGAGAAAAGAAGATTGAGGGGGGATCTTGTTAATGCTTTCAAATACCTGAAGGGAGGATGCCAGGGGGATGGGAGCAGTCTTTTTTCAGTGGTGCCCATTGATAGGATGAGGGGTAATGGGCACAAACTTGAACATAGGAAGTTCCATCTTAACATGAGGAGGAGCTTCTTTACTTTGAGGGTGGTGGAGCACTGGCACAGGCTGCCCAGAGAGGTTGTGGAGTCTCCCACTCTGGAGACATTCAAAACCCGCCTGGACGCTGTCCTGTGCAACCTGTTGTAGGTGACCCTGCTCTGGCGGGGGGGTTGGACTAAGATGATCTCCAGAGGTCCCTTCCAACCCTGACTATTCTGTGATTCTGTGATTCTGTGGTCATAGCCGTCAGTGTCATCCATGGCCATGGAGTGAGGCTGATGCGTCCCATTGGTAGTAGGAGCCTTTTGCCCTTCTGCCTGTGCTTTTCTGACGGGAGAAACATTTTTTTCTGTCGTGCAAAGATCAGAAGAAACCAAAGCATGAGTAATGTGGACAACTAGGAAATCTGGGTTGGAGTATTTGTGCCTGGGGTTAGCATAAGACTAAGGACGTAATCATAAACTATGCTTCTCATGGAACTATGTGTGCACATGGTCTCTGATGATCTTCACCATATTTTCCTTATAAAGGTTTTTATCTTTCTTCATATCCTTACTAGCTCAGGCTTCTTCTCAGAAAAAAACATGTCTAAACAATACTCAGTCTTTTGTCCTTTGTACATGTACTTCGGAGATTCTTGCAGCTGATGCGCTTTGCTGCCTAATGACTGCTGTGTTATCCCTTGTCATGCACTAGACATAGTCATAAATTACCCTTGACATTTTAATTTCTTATTTAAACTTCAAACACATTACATGCAAGTCAGTGTAAGATGCTTTATATTTTTGTTAGTCGCAAGGTTGTAGCTGTGAGACTGCTATTGGGGTTGGCAGATTCTGGCAGATTTCAGCCAGAAAGGAAACTGGGTTTTGTGACTGAGTGCAACCTCCTGTACCCTCCACTTGTAACCTGCAGCAAGTTGCCTACTCTTTCCAACATCACTTCTCTACAGTGGCAGCTATATGTCCTGTCTTGTGTCACCTTCCTCTTCACCTATCCTCTTTGTCATCTCTTCAGATTGTGAGTTCTTTGGACAAAAAATCTCTTTTACTATGAATGGTAAATTAGACCTCAATAACAAGACTGTTTCCAGTTAATATTGTCTGAACACTGATTGTAAATATTATTTATAATACTTTTTAATTTTAATTTCCTTTGTAGTATTCCCTTAACTTCTCCTAGCCATCATAATGTCCTTAATTAGTTTTGACTGATACTCCCTCAGATTTTGATAGGTGCACAGTGAATCTGCTTTATACCAGAGAAGTCAACAGCTCTGTGCCACTGGAACCCAGGGGACTTTATTCTTTCACACTAAAAAATAAAACTAATAATTACAAAAGAATTAATATAATTCAAGTATTTTTAGTTGTCTAAAATTATTTTTGTACCACTTCAACAGTTTGCGATCCACAAGTTTAGGAGTTGACTACTTCTCACTTGTGAGATGGTGTTTCCCAGCTCCAGCCTGTCCTATGTCTGCTTCCCATGATGTGCAGAGTCCATTGAGAAACAGTAACAAGCCACACACACTGTTCTCATCAATTTGGGTGTGCACTGAACAGTCACAGTGTCATAGAATCATCTGGATTGGAAAAGACCTTTAAGATCATCAAGTCCAACCGTAAACCTAACACTGCCAAGTCCACCACCAAACCATATCCCTAAGCACCACATCTACATGTTTTTTAAATACCTTCAGGTATGGCAACTCAGTCACTTCCCTGGGTAGCCTATTCCAATGCTTGATAACCCTTTCAATGAAGAAATTTTTCCTAACACCCAATTTAAGCCTCCCCTGGTGCAACTTGTGTCCTGACATCTCGTTGTCTTGGGAGATTATGTATGTAAACACATCCATACCCAAAGGCAGAGAAACTCATCTTTGCCAGCTTGTGTGCCAGGAAGGGGTATTTTTGATTGTAAGGTAGTTTATTGACAGTCATCTACATACAAGCATCACTGAAGTCTGTCTGTCTGGGAAGGCTACCCTGAAGCTGAGTCAGAGCTCCACCAGTGTAGGAGGTCAGATGCAAAAGATAATTTGGTATCTGAACTGAATTGTTTGTTGGTGGAAGAAATGACAAGTACCCCCTAGGGATAATTTTACCTTCTGCAGAAACCTTCCTGAGTAAAAGTGATATCTTTTTGGGGAAGGCAAGCCCCTTGCAATGTTCTCTAATCCTTCTGGTTCTCTTCTGAACCCTCTTAATTTTGTATTCTACTGATGTCCATACTAAAATCCTAGTTTATTGTGATGGCTGTGCGGCATTCAGTCTTGTTTCCAGATGGATTGCCGTCCTTTTTGATCATACTGAACAATGTTATATGTGCCTGCCCCCTTTTAGCCACTATTCTGAGCGCATTGCATTACAAGCCTGGTCTCTTCAACAGTTCTCTCTTCCATAATGTATAATTTATAGATTTTACCCCAAATTATTGCATTTTTAAAGAGATTATTAAAAGAGACAACAAAAACCATGAAGGCTTAGAGCTCCTAAGCTTGGACAGCCCATGAGAAGCACCAGCTCAATAAAATGATGCTTTTGTCTATTCTTTTGATAGTGATATAGCACAACAAATATACCAGTGAAGGACATGAGAATACCAGAACCTCTCTGTAGTGGGCTTGATTTCGCTACCTAAAGCACACATATTTTTTCACAGGAAATCAAAGTAATTGAAAGGTTTTCAATATTTGCACTTCAGTCAAAGGAGTTAAAGGGGGGAAAAAAGGACTATGTGGAACTAACCAATAAAAAGCTATTTTCTTCAACAAAAATCAAGACCCGTAGCATAAGCTAGACTAACTTTACCATTGAGACAATCATTATTAATGGGACCATAATGATAATTTAGTTCAGTATTTCTCAGCTCTTGGGCAAATCAATGGAGCTGAATGGCATGAAACTCTATTGCACTTTAAAGAAAAGAGTTTTTTCCCCCCATTTGCCAGATACTTTTGCAATTCAACAGTTGTGAATTAAAACTGGATCAAGTGCAGAGAAGCAATACTAGAACGAAACAAAAAAATTATATTAGGAAAAGAGATTCAAGGTTAGTTTGTTCATCATAGAAATAAGAGCTGAGAGGATGCATCATAACTCTTAGTAAATAAAGCAGGTGGGAAAATATGAGTGAGGCAGAAAAATGTTTAAAAGACAAACAGAATAGTTAGGGAAAAAAATTACCCTGAAAATTAGAAGTGGCTTCTCTCCTTCAGGGGATGGACTCATGAAACTGCTTTGCAGCAGGAGCAGAGGAGCCAGTCTGACCAAAAGGTGAATAGTTATACATTTCTTCAAGGGATTATGTGCCACAGCACTTTCAAGGGGATGTGTGACCTAGCAGACCCCTTGGTTCCTGCTTGAAATTCCATGGATTTCATAAAATTAAGACTCGGATCTGCAATAGGACAGTGAAACTTGTTGAATGCTTCCTCCTAGTGGTTTTAGATCAAAATGACATATTCAAAGTGCAAAAAAAGTTGGGGCCTCTATCTCAAATATAGAGATTGAAACCTAAACAGATAATTAATTGTCTTAAAAAAGAGTATGATCAGCAAGCAGAGAGCTTAGAAGGAGTGGGAGAAAGGGTAGTGCTAAAAGGAAGCTACAGTTCAAAGCTCAGAAAAAGAAATGAGTGAGAATTTCCAGTATAAAAGAGAATTAGATCATGAAGAGGAAATTGAAACAGTAAAAAATAACTCACTGGCTATATAAGAAATAAGAAGAAAAAATAAAGATAAGTGATTGGCTTAAAATGGGGCAGGGATGATGTTTTTTTACAGTTTTAGGGTTAAAGATAATCTATTTCTACACATATGATAAAAATCAACCAAATGGTCTCCTTCATTTTCAGTGAAGACGATATTCAATATGGGATTACATTTTCCTTGGCTATCAAGAAATGTTTGAATGGAAATATGAGTACATCCACGGGCAGATATAGAAAGGAATTAAAGCGATGGGGTCAGGGGCCAGAATAACGTCTGTTCAAACATACTGCTGAGAACCGGCACGTGAAACTGCAGATCTGTCAGTAGGGATTCTGTGAGAATCTGTCAAATCAGGAAAGGTAGCAGGCTGGAAAACAAAATATCCAAAATACCCAACTCAAATGTAATACTTGTATTTGAAAAGGAGGTAACGAGCAATTCAAGCAATCAGAGACTTGCTAATCTAAGCTGAGTGTGTTGCAGGGCTGTGGAACACATTTTGAAGGGGAAATAATGAAAGACTTGAAGGCAAGTGGAAAATTGAATAAAATAGGTTTGAAATCTGTTTACTACGAAGAATGTAGTAGATCTTATCCAGTGGTATTCTGAGAAAGCTCTGTCAGATGGGGAGCTAGAGTTGAATTAGAGGCGAACGGCACTTACACAAGAGCTGTGCCATTTGTAGAGGGGAAACTGCTTCTGTTCACGTCATGAAAGACCTGCTAGTGAGAGAGCTCTTGCACCCATCATTTGGATTTAGCAATATTTTATCCATAACCTGAGCACAAAAATGGCAGCACCTTCAGAAATTCAGTGAGCTAAAGTCAGGAGGAGTGGGGAGCATGCGGGAGGTGCAGGAAATCCTGCTGAATGGCCTCAGACACGGGAGCGAGAACAAAACGCAATAGGGGAGGGCATAAAGTCCTCCACCAGGGGCCAAATGGGGACATTTGCTACCAGGTGATGGAAAAAGCGGAGCACTGTGAAGACCTGGATAAATTACTGAAACAGAATGGTTGTGATGCTTAATGTGATGCAATCGTGAAATGGAGACATGCATGTGAAGATCTGTCAACTGAGGCACAGTCCATGGAGTGTGGGGTGGGCTAATGCAGTGGGGAGGCACGGGGGAGGTCGCATCTGCACCCGGGCATGCATTGGTAAATGATGCTCAAGAAAGATTCATATGAACCAAACAAGAATTAAAGGGCTTCTAGCACAGACAGGGGATTAGAAAGGCTTTAGAAGGAAGCCTGGAAGCCTGGCTTGTTTAATCCCACAAAATGAAAGCCGAGAGGAGAGACGTGACTGTTCCTGAGAGGGGAATAAATGTCAGTGAGGGTTCAACCAGAGCATTGAGCAACGCTTATTTTGAATAGAGTCTGCATCTACCACCCTTCCTCCCAAGTGTATAGGAGGGGTGCAGTTTCCCTGTGGTGAATTTTCCCTTTGGAAGCTTTCCATGATCCCGTGGCTATGGGCCAGGCCTCTGGCACAGAGGAAAGCTGGAAAATGCACCTAGAAAATTTGTCATCCATGCCCTATTGGTCTCAGAGCACAAGTTGCTCCAGGACAGCAAGACCCAGTCATCCAAAATGTATTTGCTTATCACATCCAATTGACTGAGATGGTCCCTGACTGAGATCTCGGATGTGTTGGAACAGCAACACCAGGAGGTGGAAAGAGATTTTCCTGCAACAAGCACAAAGTAAGTTTGCAGGAGGGTATGGGGTTTTGCAGAGCAGGCTGGCGTGTTCACAAGCCATGTGCGGGACAAGTATTAATAAAATTGTGATCAAATAGACACAGAAGCTTGTTGGACGGGTACTGAACTGAGATTTGTGCAAGCTAATATGAAATGCAGATCCAGAGGCTCTGCTTTTGCACAGTATGAGCACAAACCAACCGAGTGACCTTAGTGCAGGTCGCTATAACTATGTCATGTCTCCACTGAAAGGGACTGAAAACACAGGTTTACAGGCTGACAAATATCTTGCAGGTGAGTGTTGGGCTGCATTTGACTGAAATAAGTTGTCCAGATGAGGTTCTTGACCTGAAGACATCAAGGAGAACGTCTGCCCCCTGGAAATTTGTTTCACAGTTAATTAGCCTTACACTTAAAATCACAGGCCTACATTTTCATTTAAATTAGCTTGACTTCAGCTCCAAGCCACTGGTTTTTGATATACCTTTAATGCTACATTAAAAAGTTCTTTAGTACCTGCTATTTTCATTCAATGAGGCACTTATTCACTATCACCTCTCTATTTATTATTTTAATGTGAGTGGAATGACCTCTTACAGCTTCTCACACAGGCATTTTTCTCATCAATCAAATAGTCTTTTGGCTCTTTTCAGTGTCTTCCTATATCTGACCCACCAATGCCACAGCTGCTGCCTGTCATGATTGTTACAGCCCTGATAGTATACAGCCAATTTTCGCTCTCCTGGGAGCTGAAGAGAAGGAACCAACTGTCAGGAGCTTTATTGGATGCAGCAGGGAAAGGGTTAACCCATTTGGCCATCAGGAGCCAGCTGCAAGGTATAAAAGATCAGGAGAAAAAAAAACTTAAAAAGGAGGTGGTGATTGCTGGGGATAGAGTTGAATGCTTGGGAGAGGGGTGTCTCAGTTCTGTTAAGGTAAGATGTGGGAGAGTTGGTGCTGTTTGGGAGAGGGGAGGAAAAAGCGGTTTGAGGACTAGCAGCTGGAGGAAAACCAGTATAACTTTAATGGGACTGGATGACTTTGAGTAAGGTGTGAGCTTCTGTGGGTGGGAGGATCTCAAGGAGGTGACCCATCTACCTGTGATGAACCATGGAGTACCTTGATGTTTTATTCTGGTGTCAAGCTCTATAGTGGGAGAAGATGACCCTGTGCCATGACAGGGGCCAGGCTGAGTGTAAGCCAGTCTGGAAAGCTGATGTTTACAAGCAGCATGCTGAGGAAAAGCAGTTGGGCTTCCTGCCCTGGTGATGGCTCTATCCTATGCTAATTAAACCTAAAGGAGGGAATCAAAATGATGTATGTTTCCACATATCTAAAAGGAGAAAATTTAAGCAGGGCCAGCATAAGGTTTGTAACCTGGAAATGTTTTTGAAATTGAATTTTGAAAGGAAACATCTTTCTTGACAACAGGGAGTGCTTGCTTAGTTAAGTTCTAGATCATTCTACTTGGTGATCTTCAAATGCATTCTCACAACTTCTACACCCCCAACAATGGAGACTATCTCAAATAAATCTGTTCCCTTGTTCTGGTTTGACACTTCTCAACGGCTGAACCTGCTGCTGGCTGAGAGAGTCCTTGGGGCAGCAAGGTCTAGAGTTCACCTCTCAGTAACATGTATGATGCAGTTCTCGCCTCAGGCTCATGGGTTTTGGCAGCTCTCTTACCTCAATGTGGTTCAAGACATTTTTTTTCAAGTTTCTCCTCACCGTGTGAATTGCAGCTTTATTCTGAAATGGGAGCCTGATGTGATATTACATCACAGGGCTCAACACAAGAGCAATCTTCTGCCACAGATATCTTGGGAATGGCAGAGGAGAGAAGTGACCTTGTCAGATAGTTGGATTCAGGAGATGGTGCTAAGTGATGTGTAATGCAGTGACAGCGTTTCCACTGATACCCAGCTGCAGGGTAACCTCATCAGTGTGTACTTGTTCAACCCTGGTGGTGCTCCTGCATTGGTGTTAACAAAGCACAGCACAGTGACACGGGGGTTTGTTACCCGCTATATATGTCAGAAGACATTAACAGTTTTAATGTTCCACTGGATCTGGTATCATATATTGCACACTGTGTGTGTTGGCATTGTTTGTGGGATCAAAATGTTTAATTAAAGTGGAGGATGCCAAAACTCCCCCTCCCAGACAACTGTGTTTCCCAATCACCAGCAAGAGTGACTGCTATTGCAGTCTTGAAACACATGTGGCTGACTCCTGAGCTAAAGGTGCCTACTCAGGTAAAAGCAAATCCCGTGAGAAATCCCTGCGCAGGACAGGATGCAGCCATGCTACAAATGGGGAAGATGAGTGAAGCTACAATGCCCACTAAAAAGAGCTATTTTGGGCCCCGCTGCAAAAATGCCTCACTAAGGACTAGTGCCACCACCACCGGTGAGCATCTGGGGTGGCTCGTGGGGGTGAGGACATCCCTGTTTCCTTCACACTGCTCTTCCTACCACCTTTGACCATACTGTATCACACTTGGTTCTGCAAGTGCGTTTGCAAGATTCTTTAGACAGGGAGCGGGATGCTTGATGTAAACCTAAACCTGTAGGCTGCTCCACGGATGCTGGTGGGGGGGGCAAGACACTACTAATAGCCCCTCCTGGGTGCTTAGCACCCATTACCATCTGGGTTATGTGTAGCAGGTGCAAAATACAACTTTAATTTACCACACCTCATTTATCTGAGGACAAAGATCTTGCTCAATTTGAATACTTTCCAGAACTATTTTTTTCCTCCCTCTTCTTCCCTGAAGTTTTTTGAGCCTTATTTTTGAGTCATTTTTTTCAGGGTAAAGGCAGCTGGTGAATGTTCAGGTTCATATGGCAATTAGTTCCCTCTTCCACTGAGGCTACAGCAGAGTAGCAAGAAAAATGGTAGTAATACCCACCATCACCCAGAAGTAAGTTAATTTCAGCTGTTAATTTTTAATTTGTCTGGGAAACTTTTATCCACTTTTAATTTCTTCAAGCAATTCTTGAGTTAGGCCCTCAGCTGGTATATTTGATTGATGTGTTGAACACATTTATACCAGCTGAGGACCTTGTGTGCTAAAATCATCAGGAAATAAACTGAAGTTATGGGGGATTTGATTTTTTTTGTTCTTTGTTTTTTTCCTTTGGTCAGTCATGAGACAAGCTAATATCAAATTTATATATTAGGAACAATCCAGAATGTCTCTTTCCCATTTTGATTAAATGGTGTTCTGAGCCCACCTTACATGCACTACCAAGCCTTTTAGCAAATACTATTGTATCCTCTATTACTTAATTGATTTTTAAGGAAGTTTGCAGAATTTATTTTTTTTTCTTATTTTTTTTGTGCAAGCCTTAGCGACCCATTAGCTGACATCAGTCCCAACATCTCTTCAGACAAATAAACTGATTACAGTGCCATTTATTGGGTGCAATCCCTGCTCCTGTGTTCTCTTTCTAGAGTACACCTTCAGGCACTGCTCTTTGCTCAGAAGGACACTGCCTACACCTTTCTCCCAAGCTGAGAAGACTCTGAAGTGTGGTGGCTCTTACGGACAGCAAAATGACAGAAAAATCTTTAGGAAGTAAGCCCTGCTCAGGTGGTGGTTATTTGTAAGTGGGATCTTCTTGCTTATAACAAGAACTTACTAGTTCCAGGAGAACTGGTCTCCTTAGCACCTCTACTGAAGAAATTGTTGGTGTGAGGGTTTGAAGTGAAGGAAAAAA
>VZSZ01003297.1:367217-442431 GCA_013398815.1 Ibidorhyncha struthersii | reverse complement strand
GAAGAATTGGTAGTGTCGGGATTTTCCTTTCCCCAAACTTTCCCCTCGAGGCGGGAGGAGCGGTGGCACCGGCGCCGCGGCCGTCCCGTCCGGGCAGGGTGGCGGAGAGGCGACGGGGGGGGCTGGAGGAGAGGGAAGTTGGATCAGCAAAGCTTGGGACGGGGTGTAAAGCAGAGGATATATATATATATATTTTTGCTGTTGAAGGGTAACTCTGGCGGGAATTGGTCTAGTTTCCATCGTGCTTCCGCACCCAGAAGTGCCGGAAAGAAATAACAACACAGAAAATACTCTGCAAATTGTTTGGTTAATGTCATGTGGTGTCAGATGTGTTGGAGTGGAAATTCTGTGGCACGTTTTGAAGGGAAGAAATGAACTAGAATGGGTATTTCTGCAGTGGCAGGGAAAATGTATCGTTCTCCTGGATCATGAGAATATTACTGGTATTACTTGTTGTAAGAACTGACGTGTTTTAAGTATATATCTTAATGGCACCACTCACCTCAAAGCTGGTTGTAGCATACATCTGCTCAAAACATTTGGAGTTTTTACTGGCACAAATTAAAAACTCGACGTGGCTTATGTAAATAAAAGAAAACCGGGGAGAGCTGTTCCGCACTCGGGCAAGGTGATCATGATTGTATCGAGGCAATCCCCCGAGGGGAACAGTGACATACTGAGAGCACTGTAAGGGAGAACGAAAGCTAAATTAAAGCAAAATTTATGCAACCAAAGTGTGGCTGCAGTGGGAATAAACCAGACCTTTGTATTTTATTTTTCCTGGTGATTTGGTGAGGAGGTGGAGATGAGCTTCTAGGAAGCAGCGAAACATGAGCTGTGCACACCTCTGGCAACAGGTCTTGTTTTGCCTGGAAAGGATGAACTCAGCTTTGTGAGTGCTTGAGCCGAGCCTTTCCAGTTGCAACTGGGGCAGCCGCTGATCTTGCAGACGGGCATCAGATCCGGAACTGGTGGCCCCAATTTCTCCCACCACCGGCCTGGTGAGCAGCTCTTCCCGAAATACAGGGCGGATGGCGGAATAAACGCGGCGATTCAAAGAGGATTTGTCAATACTAAAAATAAACAGGCCCGCAGATGTGTCCTAGAGGGTCATGTCCAGACGTAGCATTTTCAGGGCCGATTTCACAATTTTGCAATTTTTCTGTCCGTGTGTCCTGTCCAAGGTGCTGAAGTTCATTTTGCTGTGATTTCCGAGGATTTCGGGGCTTTGCAGAAGTGGTCCTGAGGGCTTCCTCTCGTTTGAAACCAGTGGGGAGTTTCCCCCCTCCCACCCCGGGTGGCATGAAGAGAAAGCAGTGATGTGTTTTCAGACACGTATATTTGATCCGTGCTTTTGGCGTGGGAAAGCAGGCCAGGTGGAGCCGCAGATGGATCCGGCAGATCCTATAAGCTTTTGGTGGCAGAGAATTGGAAAGGTCAGAGCTATGAGGCAGTGAAGAGTGGAGCCCCCTTATTCTAATGGACCAAGAAAGTGGTGGTTTTGAGAGTGCTGCTGCTGTTGGTTTGAGTGCATTGCCTCCGATGAGATACCTGGTTCCGAAAAAGTTGAGAGGAGCCCAGTGTCAGGATGGGATGGGAATGATGCAAATGGGATTGGAGTGATGTCCACCTATTTTGGTAATTTTTGTGGGTTTTTTTTCTGGTGTAGCCCTTTCAAATGGCAAACAAGGTTGACAGAGAGCTTGAGAAATAGGGGGTCCTCTAAGAATAAAAGAATGTCTTTTCGGGGCAAGTGTCTCAACATTTAAGCAATGGAAGCCTGTCCTGCAAGTTGTGATATTTTTAGATTAATGTGCCAAAAGGTCTCAGCCTTAAGCGGTGGAGTTTCTGTAATGTTTAGTATAAGGCAGATCACAGTACTGCCAAAAATAATTGTAGATGAATAAGTTACCTACCTTGTACGTGATTGGAGTTCGATGCTGTAACGTGGTTTTTCTCAGTTCTTGACATTAATTCTGAATCCATTCATAGTACAGCTTTGTACTTCTGTCTGAGACTCTCAAAGGGTTTTACAAACACAAAGGGTCAAATGCTCATCTTTGCACAGAGAAGTAGTTTATGCAGTGAAGAGTCCTGCAGATTTAAAGCATGCAACGCCCCTGTACAGTATGGTAGAGAACTGATATCGTTTCATACCCTCAATCATTCGTCAGATTTCACAAAGGTATTCAGTTGCATCATTGAGTATGTAGCCTAAATACCTTGACCATGAAGGGTGCAAGTAGACCATGAGGCTTTCTGACTCTGAATGACAGCTTATGGGTACGACTTTAAAACTGCACCAGAGTTGAAAGCGTTATATTCCTGGCTTGAATCAGAAACTAGCCTTGGTTCTTGCTGTGATGGACTAACACCTGTGGCACCAGCTAACATCTCCCAGGACTTTTACAGGCAGCAGAAAAACGTTGAGTAGTTGCTGTGTTCTTGATTTAAATGTATAGTTAAAATTATATTTTAAAATGTACTGATAGTAAATGACATCCTGACAGTCATAGGAGATTTACGAAATATAGCTAGTTTTAATTTCTTTAAAACAATCTCATTTATGATATTAGACAGATATTGACCTCCTCTCCTCTCCTCTCCTCTCCTCTCCTCTCCTTTTTTCTTCTGTTTTGCATCTTGAAGGAGTCCTCTGCGCATGTATGTGAGGAAAGAGCATTTTGGGTTGTGTATTAAAGCATGTTGGGCTGTCATTTGGAAATCTTGGTCATGCTTTTCAGAAGGAGCAGGTTATTATCTATTGTCACCTCAGGCGCCTTAGTTTTTGGAAGCTCAATTTGAAAAACATAGAAGAGACCTGTTGTTTTCAGAGGGCGGGTGCTCAGTTCTTCCTGAAAATTACTACTTTGTAAGTTGTCTCCGATCGTCCTCAAGAATTATTTTGGAAAATTATAGCTCTGATAGTTAAAAGGTGACAAGAAGTAATTTCTCAGTTCTGTTGAATGAAACTCGGGTATCACAGAAGCAGCATCACTCTTCAGTATATGCTTGATTTTCTGCTTTGTGTTTACATGCTGTCTTGAGGTAGGGCCTAATCATAGTATGGAACAATTTATATTTGAAATTCTGTCATTGCTTCTCACTTTTACTGTGTAACCTGGAGGAAAATACATGAAGTCAGTCAGGTATATTCCTGTTTGCTTATAGCGAATATCTCTTCTACAGTGTCATGTATGACTGCAAACAGTTCAGATAAAGGTGTGTTTATTTATCTTTTAAATACCATCGTCCTTACGAATATCTACCAAAAGAAAACCCTGGTTATATTTCTATTGATCTTGGTTTATTATTTACACTGCAAACCAAACTGATGGGCCCACTTTGACCTGGCCCTGTCTCTTTGGGTTTCTCTTGCAAAGTGACAGTTTCTAAATCAGGAAGGAAATCAGGTCACATTTCTGGCTCTGCAGGATTTATCTCATTGCTCTTCTTTCGAAGTAATTAGAGTTACTAATAATGAGGAAAAGAAAACTTTTCCAGATCTGGAATGTCCCTAACCCTTCTCTCCTTCTTGCAGTTTTTGTGTCACCGAAGAGATCCACGTAGTTCAGAAAGTTTGCTGTGGAGGATCCTTTTGCTCCACTATAGAGACAGCGACTTCCTTTAAGTTTGGCTGCAGGTGATATGTCCACCCTTACAAGTATAGCTTCTTTTTCTTAGATTAATAACTTTTCCTTATTTATTTCCCACTCATTCCGGAATGGTGTTACTGGACCGGCTCTGGGCTGCCCAGCTGCAGCGAGTGAGATCCCAGATTTCAGCCTGGGAGAAGAATGAGGAGACATTTACCAAAGTTATCCCCCTAGCCTTGGTCCCTAAGCAGGCTGGGGACACACTGGTTTTGTTAAGTGCCTGTAGTACCAGCTGTCATGATCACCATTTGTACCCCTCCGTTTTAGGTTTCTTAGCAGTCCCAGTTGATGGAGGTATATTCCCAGGAAAGATGGCAAATGAACCACAAAATTTCCCTCGCTGGAAACACGCCCACCTTTGAGGAGGCATGGCTTGGCCTCCTGAGAGGAGGTCACCTTGCAAGTCTTTTGTGTGCAAAATTTTCACTGATGTCAAAAGATCCCTTATCTTTTGTGGCAAAAAACATGCCTCCCTGCTCTTTGTAACGAACAAAGCCTTTTTTAGTCACAATTTTTGCATGACAAAAATGGCTTGGCTTTTATTTTTATCATAATATTGCAAGAGCTTTTTAAATGTAGAGATATCACACATCAGATAATAACATTGTACCAAAACGTGTGCAAAAGTTAAAAATTCTGTTAAGTCCTCAGTTTTTCCTTTACCTTTTTTATTTATTTTTAAAATGAGAAGATTTTCTTTTCTATCTTGGAAAAAATAAGTCCATTCTTTACCAGGTTATTTACTTCAACTTCTGGCTTGAATGGAACTTTCCTGGTTCACTAAACTTCTGCAAAAGAAGCTTTATACCACAATGCTGAGAGCCCTACTGACGGGTTATAGATCCTTTTTAAAGATTGCTGGATTCCTACAGTACTAAAACTGCTCTGCATCCAAGTTATCATTTGAAAGATATCTGCAAGTTGTGCTTTACTAATTTTAATCCAACTCCAGTATCCTATATGTCATTTAAAAAGTCTTACTGATATCAGGTTCGTGTTTAAGTGCATAAAAGTTTGGTAACTGAATGCAGACTGTGGGCAGGAGTAAGGTGTCTGTGTTAGAAGCAACAAGTCTCTGTCCATATTCATGGCATTTGCAGGCTGATTTTGACCAATAAATCAAATTTGGGGGGTTTGGAGGGATCTTGGGAGGGCGGACTTGTGGGTTTTTTTTTTGTTCTGTTTTTAAAGTCTCCAGAGAAACTTGAAAAATCTCAGCCATAAGAAGTTATGGAAAAACTTGCCTGTGGACAAATTCTTTCAAGACCCATTAGCTGGAGATAGATTAGATATTAACCTTTTAGGCCAAAATCCATTCTCAAAGACTGTATTATTTATAAAGTGATTTTTCCAAGATTCTTTTTCTTATCGTAATGAAAAGGTCACTTTATCCAAAGAAATGGATGGGTTTGTTAGTGTCTCGGTGGCTGAATATGCCACCGTTCCTCCCGGCTGGCTTACAGGGGTCTAACAAGCTTTGTGTGCATCATGGGTCCAGGTTTACAGAACCTTGGTCCTGTGTAATCAAAACAGGTCAGCAACAGAGGGATCACTTCTAGTGATTTTATGTGAGCAAAAATTCACCCCTGTAGGAGCCAGCTCAGATTTTATGCCCCACTGTCAGCCCGTTTCGGTCCTCCAAGGAGCACCTCTGCTGCCGGGCTCTACAAGGGCAGACACAGCCCCTGGGAATCCTGAAAAATATGAACTTTAAAAAAAAAAGTGATGATTAAATACACAAAAAAACCCTCACCTCACCATAGTGTGAAGCTCGTTAAGAGGAGCAAGTTTGTGATGAAGTTTGCAGTTTTTTCCCCATGAGGTAGCCACCAAAAGCAGGCACAGGGCTAGAGACAGAAATACTGGAGGGAGGTTTTCGGCGACAGGAGGAAGCTCTGCGAGAGGGTGCCACACTGAGGACACGGCTGAAGCCCCTGGACGGGGATGGGGGTGGGAGGGGAGGAGGAAATAATGAGAGTATTTCAGCCCAGACTGAACAGCTCTGAAACGCATCGTTAGAGTACCACGGGCTGACCTGTAGACGGGCGTTTAGTGCTGTCTGAGGCCTGACACGTTAGTAGCTGTTACATAATGCACAATTATAAAATCACACTAAAGCCTCTTTAAAATACCTGCCTGATTATAACAGGGTAATTATGCCATGTTTAATGGAGCTGGGTGCTGCAGCGAAGGGACCCCCCCTGCACCAAAGCTTGTTCCTCTCCCTGCCACGTCGGATGCAGCCGATGGTGCCGTCCTCTTGGCCCGGGGAAGTCCTAATCCCTCCAAAGCCCCCCAAGGTTGTGCGTCTGCTCCCCGCTTTGCTCTCCCGCACCGGCTCTCCTGTTACAAGGGTTGTCCTTTCCTTCCGGACGGGGATTTCTGGCCACCGCTGCTCCCCATATTAGTACAACCAGCGTGACGGCGTGACGCAGCCGCCCTCTCTCCCTCCCCGGGGCCAAGCACATCGTCTCCGTTGCCTCCCCAGCCCGATTTCCAGCCTCCAACATCGAGCTATGCGTGGCTCCCGTGCTGCTGGAGGGGCCGGGGGTGTTGCCAGCAGTGTCTGCAGCAAGAGGGTCTGGAAAGCACTGCAAGTATCTTAAGAATTTATTTATTATTTCCCCCCTGCACCCCCCTTTATCTCTTTTCAGTAGCGTTTCACGTCGAGAGGTCTAATCTCCCTCGATGCGTGCGTGTAATTCTCATTCATGTGAGCGCAGGGGCTGCTGTTGGCGCGTGCTGTGTGTCTCTTGGGAAATAACCCCTTTGGAGTTGCGGTGCGTGGCAAAGTTCCTCCGGTTTGCTGAAGTCCTCGTAGCTCTTTCCTTCCCTGCGTCCGTCAAACAGGGGGATGAATCCTGCTCTCAGCTCCGCCGGCATAAATCCAGATCAATTTGTTTGACTTCGGCCGAGCTAATCCAGATTTACACAGCCCTTTCCCTGAGGACTTCCCCGGTTTTGTGCTGTAGGTGACAGCTAGTGGGCCGATGTCAAAATACATCTGATGTAGTCAGATTCCCTGTCTCCAACCATTAATTATTCCCTGGCAAAAGTTTCTGTGGAAGAGCGGTTGTATTTGAAAACAATATACAAATTCTGTTGCTAATTTTAGAAAGTAAGAGGGATTTTTTTCACCTCCTGTTGAAACTAAATATAATTTGAAAGATAATGTACGATGATTTAAATATAGCATGCAATTATGTATTGCATATGAATAGTTTCTCTCATTTTTAACGTTTAGTTTATTTTTCCATCTTTCTCAGCAGACAGCTGTTAGATAAAGAGAGAAAAGTAAATAGTTGTTATGAAACCGTACGTCATAGCTACAAGGGGAAAAAAAAAAAAGAATCATCATATGAATATGGGAAGAAAAAGGCAGAATAAATCCTCTCTGTGCTTTTCCCCCTTGTGCTGTCCTTTCTTGATACTTCTGTAGTAGTACTTTAGCTAAAGAAGTATGTCAGTACGTTAGAACAAATTTCCTGTAGGTCCATTGTGCTCCTGTTCCTGCTGGGTCCAGGCAGTTTTGAATGAAGGCTCTGAATTCTTCATGAGAGAATGAAATTGGGGTAGAAACTTTCCTAGGAAAGCCTCTGAGTTCTTGGGTTCCTTTGGCCTTAGTGGAAGTTTTGCTCAGGATACATTGGGTTTGCTTTTCTATGAAGTTGCCTAACCTTCATGACCCCCCAAAAGTTTTGTCATGACCACACGGTGACATCTGCAAGGTGTACAGATGTCCTTCTGGCTGCCCGGGATGCCTTGGAGAACTTGCTTTCTGCTGTAGCCGTGAAAAGCAGTGCTGCTCCTCACGTGCTGTTATATCTGTGAAAAAAATTGTTCATTTCGCTAAAAGATTCCTTCAGTTTTCCCCAGGTTTTCCCTGTTTTGTGAAACCTGAGCGGTGCTGGGCTAGTAGGTCTTGTTCTCTGTGTTATGAGCTCAATAGTCAGAACGCAGCGAAGCGCTCTGCTTTTTAGCTGCTTCTCAGGGCAGGCCAGAAAGAAATGCTGCATGGGGTCACACGTTGCCTTTTTAAAAATAAAAATATGGAGAATGGCAAAAAAGACCCTCAAAATAATAATAAAAAAAAAACAATAACAATTAAAAAAAAAAGTCCTGGTGATTCTAGACTCCTGGGAACAGAGAGCAAGTGGCTGAATATGAGGTTATGGACTGAAAATATTGAAAGATTCTGGGCTGTGGTTTTCTTTTATTAATTAGCTAAAGTGATGTTCAGAACCTGAAACCAAGGCTTTTAGACACATCTCTGGTGCCTAATTTTGTTCGCTGTCTCATAACGGGGTGAATCAGGAGACTGTTTACTGAAGTCAGTGATGCAGCGTCAATGTAAAAGCAACATAAGGGAGATGGAGGATTTGTTTACGAGCGTAAAAGTCCCCTGGACAGTTTAACACGAACAGTGAAAATTACCGAATAGCTGCAAAGCACAAAGCTTAAATGTAGCTGAAATAAGTTTTCTGGAACATTTCCAGGACTATTTTAAAGGCCTTATCTGGAGCCTGGTGAAGCCAAAGGTAAAGCTCCTTTTGACCTCTTTGGATATGGCATTACGCTTTGAAACATCATTCCCTCCCTGGAATTTTCTAAAGCTTTGTTTTAGGTGTTTTTTGATTAACTGTTATGCCAGTTGTAACGTCTTTTGTATCCCTTTAGTGCTTGGATTGGTTAAATATAAGAAGGAAATAGCATAATTCCTTTGGTGCACAGGAAATTCTAATTTTCTGTGTATTTAGTCATTCATAGGGCAAGCCGTAGAAAATCATCTTCTGTTGCTTGGTTTCTTAATGAGTTTGCCATCACCTCAATTACACATGTGTCCTACGCTGTACATTTTGAATCCACTGGACAATTTGATTCAGAGGTTCAGGACTAAAAGATATTTGGGTTTGCGAGTGCTGTCAAAGGATGTTCCTGGAGAGAGAGTAGAGAGACTCAAAGTGTCATACGTCAAGAAAGTGACTGTAGAGTGACTCAGCCACCCTACTACACGGCAATGAATCCACCAGAGATCCACAGGGAAGCAGATTACTTAGGTAATCTGGGTTGTTCCCAGAATTTGTATTGTGTTATGCCATATTGTATTGTATTTTTAGTGTGCCGTTGCCAGGCCAGTGACTGCTGAACCTACATCTACCAGATTCATGAGATCAGGTAATGCCAGGTGAAGGCTATAATTGTGTAGTTTTAAAGAGGAAATGGGAAACAAAGCCCTGGGATTTCAGCCTCTTTTGAAATCACACCTGAAAAGGCTCCATCATATGGATTTATTCCCCGATCCAGACCCACCAAAGATCCCCGTTGGCTTCAGGAGGCTGTGGGTAGGTCTGCATGTGCTGTCTACTGAGGAGTGGGTGTCTGGAGTCAGGGACCAAAGGCACCCACAGTTGAGAGAGAGCCTGTGGCCCTGTCAAAAGACTGGAGGAGGTGAAAGAGGGACAAAGATGATGTCCCAGAGGACCATGGCCATCCCTCTGTGCTAATCCTGTCCCAGGCACTGGGAGTTGCGTCTCCCTGCATGCGTGGAGGATGTTTGACTGTATTGGCACTGCTGCCCACTTCTGTGCATCAAATATGGATTAATAACCATATACATGCATATATATAAATATATATGTGAACATATATACACACACACGTATATATACAAATAAAACCAAATGATGAATGAAGCAGGGATATTGAAAATGCCATTTCCAGCTCCACCAGTTGCATATTCCCCATTTTATTGGGAACTGGCATATCTGTGGTGTCAGATGAGATGTGTGTGCTCAGCTGTTGCAAGAAGCTGGTGCAAACCGGGATGGGAGGCAGAGGGGGATACGCTGACGATACCTCCTACATGTGCAGCCTTGCGGTGAGGCTGCGGCTATTTCTCCCCCAGCCCTCACCCTGACCATCGCTGTAAGTGGTACGAGGAAGGGAAAATGGAGGGCGTCCCTGACCCTGGTAATCCCCAGCTGCCACCGAGCCTCCCGGGAGGCACCAGCGGCCAGCGCAGATTAACACAGCCCACAGCGGGGACTGGCCTGCGGCCAGCATGGCCCCGGGATCAAAGAGCATGGAGGTGGCCGAGAGCCACCTTCGGGCCCCTCCTCCTCCTCCTCACCCTGCTCTGCAACAGCCTTTGTCTTCCCTGATAAATCAAACCCACCCTCTGCAGTTGGTTCCAGCTCAAACTGTTTTTTTCCCTATATATTGCATAGGGTGTTTACGGCCAGGTGCGCTTTCTGAGCTAATAATTGAGATATAGTCACCTTTCTTAAGCATCTTGCTGGGAGAGAGACATGCATGCGTGCTGGTTGCCTTTTTTCTCGATGAATTGAAACAGGGTCTTCTGACCCCAAATGATAAATCATGACGGTGTGAGGCCGGGAACCATCATGAGGTTGTCACAGGCAGATCCAGTGCAGAGGCATGTAACGAGCTGTGCCCAGTTCTCTGCGGTGCCCTTGCTGGCCAAACTTCCTCTAGGAGGAAAGAAGCAGGAGAGAACTGCGTGCATCGTTATTTTGGACTTTAAAAGGTCACCAGGAACTAGGGAAAACACAGGCATGTGCACACCCAGCACTGAAAATGGTATATGTTGATGGCAAGATAGTGCCCTTGATTTGGTTTGCAGCGGGTGGCCTAGCTAAGAAGTTTTATCTCTGTTAGGTTATTTTGGAGGGCTGCGTGTCTGCCAGGACCAGGAGGAAGGTGTTTTAAAACATGCTTTGGAGGGGCCATCAGCATTGTCCCCATCAGCTCCAGCAGCCCTCGTGCCCCCAAATGCAAAGGCTATTTCCCCGTGCGTTGGCAAGCCCTTTCAAGGACGTTCCTCATCCCATGCACTCCCTCATCCCATGCACTCCCCTTGGGCACCTTCATTTTCAGCCTCTCATCCCCTGGCTGATAGCAGCTTTATAACGCAGTGAGTGTGCTGCTGCATGGCTGTACAGCCACAACCAGCCCCATCAGCCCCGTGGCTGATGATGTTTTTTTTTTCCCAAGGTGGGGATTGTGCCAGCTCTGCTGGTTTTCTGGTGAGATGGTCCCTGGGGGTGGCCAAGGGGTAACACTGCCTTAACTTTTGTGAGTCTGTCGAGTTATCCCTCCCCAACGTTAACCCAAAGTCCTGCTCAGGCAGGAAAGAAGCTGAGCAGTGACATGTGGAGGAATGCTCTTGCATTTCTCCTCTCGCTTCAGAGGACCAGGATCCCACCTTGAATACATAGCACCATCACTTCACGCTCATTTTAAATTGTGGCAGCTGAACACACATAGTGTTTTGCAGGGCCACGCGGCCAAAAGCAGGACTCAAAAAGCAGCACCTCGCACATTTAGGTCTGTGGGATGTAAAATATGTTGGATATTTTCTTTCCAGTGCCAGTTTGAAAGTTAGTTCTACAGTCATAGCTAGCTTTGAATATGTTTGAATGGTTCCCTGGTACATGATTTCTTTCAGGAGGTTCCTATAATGTTAATGAATGTGAAAGTTGTGATTAGCATGGGAGAATATTGCTTATAGCAACTACAAAATGCATTAGGCTACCCATCAGTCTTGCTGTTAGAGCACTCCGCAGAATTCAATAAGTCACATTATTTACACAGTTGCGTTTACGAGGTTGGGAAACTTTGCAAAATGTCTTATAATCTAGGCAACGGCTTTGCTAAAAAGTGAGTTAGCTTCATTGATTGCAGTTCTTCACTTTGGTTACTGAACTGCACTGTAAAAATAAATTAAAGAAAAACGTAATTGAGATCAATCCCTGATTGATTTTGGCTTGTCGTATCCAGTTAAAAGCAGAACCAATGCTTTCTGGATTGTTACTGATGTTTGGGAGCTTTTTAGAGCTGCATACAAGAGAAAGCATCAATAGCAGAGTATAAGATCTCTTAATTTGGGCTTCATACAGAGTTTTAGGCACTTAAATGTCAGGCTAAAGTTCAAGTGTTCATCAAAGTCCTACGAGGATCTTCAATGTCAATGAAATTCCTATTAAAAACTGTCCTGTGAGGCTTTGCTGCCTGTAAATGCTGGTTCCTTGAACCAGAAATTTCACGGACTTTTGAAGCAAAGGCCTCCGCAGGATAACGGGATGGCTGGAGAGAGTTTCTGAGCGGGGAACAAGGGGGGAGCTGCCGCAGGAGCTGCCATGAGAGCCAAGCTCAGCTGCTTTGCTTTGGCAGTGGGTCGGCTGGGGACAGCATCCCGGAGGGCAGGGACGGGCTGTGTGGCTCCGCTCTGTCCCTGCACCTCCAGCGAGGCCGGGGGGGTGTGTGGAGGGGTGGAACTCGCGTTGCAGCTCCCGTGCTAAAGGTGGTGGAAATCGCCCTTTCCCAGAAGCTGGAGGTCAGGCAGAGACCCCCTGCGCGGTGCTCGGCCTCACCCTGATAACACCCCATCCTGCTCCTCCATCTCCAAAAATATCGCCCGTCTCTCTCTGCTGAAGCTGCTGCTTTTCTGGATGTTTTTCCCTGGACCGCCAGCCCTCTGCCTTTATGGGGGGATGGAGGGAGGGGAGAGCCAAAACAGAGGGCAGCCTATTTTTAGGCTGACTATCTCCCACTCCCTGGCAGGCTGGGTGCCAATTAGGTGGTGTCGCAGGGCGACGCTTGCCTGGCTGTAACGCAGCCCCGACGGCAGCCGGGCTGCGGCAGGCGCTGGAGCAGAAACGGAGCAGAGATTTGAGCCATCTTTCTGCAGCGAGGGACCCCGAGCCTGTCTAGATTTGCAGTAATGTTAATTTTTCACCATTGTACCTGCTTATTTTTAACTGGATAGCTCTCTGGTCCCTCCCATCACATTTTAGAACAGAGCTCCATACACACCATCTCATACAGTGTTTTGAGGCCCAAGTAAGGGATTTTGGCTTGTGCCTTTCTGTTCATTTGGTAGTGGGATAAAAAAAAAAAAAAAGGCTATAAAATCTAGGGTCAACACCACAATTTAGAGATTTTAAAACCATGAAGTAAAACTGATCATCTACTCTGTCTCCAGAATAGCAAAGGGCTCCCCATAAACTGCTATTGTTTGAGCTACAGCATACACTGTCTAGAAAACAGGGATTGAGGGGGATGGATTTTCCATCCTTCAGTCTTTGATAATTTATCAGTCTTTGGTAAACCATGGCTAAATTATTTTCTTAAAAGTGTGCACATTACACCTAGTTTATATTTCTTTTTTTCCAGTTCCCGCCCACTGGATTTTTTCTGTCTTAGTCTGACAGACTGCAAAGTACTCTGTAATATGTGGAGCAGTAGTGTTGTAGTAGCTGTGTTTGTCCAAGGGTGCTGGTACAGTGATTAATTCATCCCTTTACTTTCTCTTTGGTATGATTGAGTTCTCTGCAGCATTTACTATGCGCCTGTCTTCCAGCCCGTAATTCTCCTTAGTGATACTTCCCTAAACCTTTCTAGTTTATCACCATAACCCTTGTGTGTTGGACACCAGAACTGAAACGCTCTACAGGGGTAATGTTCCCATCAAATTACATTACTGTCCTCTGAGCCCTGATTAACCAAGGCCTGCATCAGCTATTCTGCTCTTTCGCCCAGAAAGCAGAGAGGCTAACAGTCACCCAGATCTTCCTGTTTAGCCGTATAACATAGATATAGCGACCAGAGCTTTCTTCTGGTGCTTTACAACGGTGTCCCAGTGCCTGGGAAACCCACATTGATATTCAGAGTACATCTCGGCTAAGTCTGTAGTAACTCTAGGGTGCCGTTATCCTGACTTGTTGATTTAAAAAGTCTAGCTAAAGAAGCTGGTGTGTATTGTACTTCTTTATCGCTCTTAAATTGGAAAGAATGTCATTCTCAGCATATTATTGCTCCATCACATGGATTTTTCCCAAGTTCAGAACAGAAATGTATATTGAACATTTCTGACCTTTCTGTGGTGTTGCGCCTGACTACTTAGAGGACACATTTTGTTCCTTACATGTTCAAAAAGTTCCTTCTTGTCCTAAAAAAGGCCAGCAATGTCTCTAGCTACAGTTTTCTGACTCTCTTTTTCTACTTGGCATCTCAGTTACATGTATTATTCTTGACTTCCTTTTATTCTTTTTTTTTTTTTTAAAGAAAAAGGCAATGGATTGTGTGCAGCATTTCTTTGCACGGTGCAAGACATTTTGATTGACAGAGGATAGGAGGTAGAAACTTTTTTGAGCCCTTCAGTGCTCAGGGAGAGCGACTGTACAGTCTCTGCACTGCACAGCCAACATGGGATCTGAAGGACAATGCAGCGAGTATTTGGAGAGAGCTGGGAAACTAGGAAAGGGAAAGGTCCCAAACACCTCATTAAGGGTGAAATCCTTTCTCTGCAGAAAAAGCCTCAGCGAAACAGATCTTCTTCACATCACCAAACCTTGATGCATCCGTTTTAATAAAGGACAGGCTAAGGGGGGGCTACAAGTCCCCAACCGTTAATACAGAGCAGTCTGGTAAGTGTTCCCACATCATATCACATGATGGCAATTGCAAATATTCTCTTTTTCCCCCATGAAATGTGCTTGCAATGTCACGTCACCACCTTCTGAGTTTCTGCTAACAGTCCCCACATAACTGGGACGTAGGAAAATGATAGCAGGGTCAGAACCAGAGTCATCATCCTACAGGCACTGTCTTTCTGCACCCATGCAGTAAATTGCTCCTCTCTCACTTCATCTTAACTTGGAGACTGCAATAAAACAACATTATTGGGATAGTGAGTGGCCTCAGCACACTCTTGCTGGGCT
The DNA here is from genome assembly GCA_013398815.1 of Ibidorhyncha struthersii. NCBI lineage: Eukaryota > Metazoa > Chordata > Aves > Charadriiformes > Charadriidae > Ibidorhyncha > Ibidorhyncha struthersii. Next base: position 428,033 of record VZSZ01003297.1, on the reverse strand, counting down.
GAAATACCCAGGACTTCAGGAGAAGCCCTTTGCTCTGTGGGAAAGCCCAGTCTGGGAGGTGAGATATAGCACTGGGTCAATGAGCCGAACACCAAAGGTTATGAGGAGGAAGGATAAATTCCCAAATCATGATTGAATCCCTATAAGCCAGTGAGATTTTCTTCCATTGACTGAAAGTATCAGGATTCAGTCTTTCAAACCCACTGATACTGGGGTCCCTTAGCGAGAGATGCAATGCCTCCTGGCTTTGACTGAACCTGAACTCTGGACTGATGCATATTTATTTATTATTATTTTCTATTTCACGCAGCTGATTGTCCTAGATGCAGGGGAGGAAAATGACTTTCAAATGAGAAGATTTTTCATAAGCCTACAGCATAGCTGTACTTGGAATGCAAACTTTAATCAGTTATTTGCTGGAAAAATGTGTAACAAAAGTGCAATCTCCGCTGGGTTCCCTTTCGTCCTAGTTTCAGCTGTAGGGTGGTGTCCCTTGGAAGAAACATGGGTTCTGTGTAAAGAATTTAGGCTCTTCATAAGCACCTTGTGCAGGGACCATCTACCTTTCTTATGTGCCCTGAGAGTAATACTAAATATTAATAATAATGATGAAGTTGGTTTTGTGAAAGCTGTGCTTCACTGGCTTTACTGCGGAAGCAGAGTATTTTTAGTTTTGAGAATTTCTAAATCTTACTCTTGGATTCTGGTGCCTCCTTCTTCAGTTCAGAAGCATCCAGGTTCCTGTACTCTTGGTCAAAGGAGTGCCCCAAGGAGGCATCGCTCCTTCCAGCATCCCAAAGCCTCTTGCCCCAGGCACCTTGCAGGTAGCCACACACCCAAGCACAAGGAAGCTCTGCTGTGAGCGCAGCAGTATCTCTCTGTGGCTGATTGCATGAGCTGTCAAGGGTCCATCCCTCACCATCCCACTGTGCCCAAGGGGAAGTCCGTGCCCCAAGAGCTTTTCCTGAGCACCTAAAAAATCACAGGCGCTTGTGTAAGTGGTTGCAGTAAAGAGCTACTGGAGGAGGCTATTTTTTTTCAGGGCACAACCGGAGAGGCTACTTAGCATAGTTTTACATGCTGCTAATACGGTTTTATTGCTTCTAGGACCTGACCTCCTATCGTGTGCTGCTGTATTATGTGCTACGGTTGCTTTTACTCGTTTGGAGCTGGTCCAGGGATCTCTAACAGGGCTCAGCACTGCATGACCTAGGTGTGCTCAGCTCAACACCATCCCCTGCGCTGGGAAAACTCATTCATTGCACCACTATGGACTGGGAGGGTTAGGCCAGCAACCCGCTCTACCTTATGCTGCAGTCTGGTTCCTACAGAGTACCGGGGGATGCCAGGCAGGGTGAAGGGAGGGACACCTCTGCGGTCCCCATCACCACTTTATGCCATGGCTTCATTTTTGCTCCAGTGCAGACTCAGCATGTGCGTGCAGAGGTCTTCAGTCCAAGTGCTGGTGTGCAGGGGATTCGGTGAGCAGTGAGTCATTCCCCACTGCTGCTAATCAGAAACCTGACAGCAGCTAAATCAGAAATGGACAAAGGATAGTTTCTTGGACTCACCTTCCCCTGCACCGCTGAGCCCAGGAGACTTGCAGCCATGGCTGCTCTACTCCATCCCAACTTCTTCTTTGAATGGGTTGAGCCTTCAAGGGGGAGAGGAAGGATGAGGCAGAGGAACGTAGAGGAACATGCAGAAATTGCTGGTGACATCCATCCTGACCCATCACCAGAACCACCCCCTGCCTTATAATTGTTCCTGTGGCCAAAGTAATTGCTCTTAACATTATCTGTAGCCTTTTAGGCATTTACCACAGAGATATATTTATTAATATAAATTACGTTTTGTGTATTTTGGTGCTGCTAGTTTTGACCTTCTTTCCCATTCCACATACTGAAATTGCTAAAGTGAACATTTGCTGTTTATTTTTCTTTACATGGTTTCTTGACAGTTAACAGCATTTTACATTTGGTACAATTTTCTACTCTTTCTTTTTACCATGTTTAAGATGCTGATCCAGGCAATATCATCTTGGTTGTGAGGCCATTTTCTTTCCTGAGATGCTTAAATACAGATTGAGAAAACCTTCTTTTGGTAAATGGTGACTTTTATGTCTGAATAGCCCATAGGGACCTTGTCTGTATTTTGAAAATCTAAAGACCTCTTCTGTGTTACCAAAGTAACAATTTCATATTGGAAGTAGCAAAAATTTTGTATTATGGAGGTGAAAGCTTTGGATGACAATGTGATTTTACTGCTGGGTACTGTGAGCACAAGCATGCATGTTTATCTTTAAGTTGAAAGAGGTATTCATATGTGTTACTCATCGTTATTATTAAAAGTTATTTTTAAGGACAGGGCTTTGATCATCCAAATACTGCTCTTGGCTTTTACTGTCTGTGACACTTTGCTTGTCTCTCAGGGTGGTGACAGTGGGTGAAGTCACAGGGCAGACTGAGCATGGGGCTGGTGTGAGGGTCAGACAGAGCTTCTTAAAGACTGATCCAGTTGGGCTGGGAATCTCTGCAGTTACTGTCAGTTCAACCAGACTCAGGGAAGTTTGGGCTGGGCTGAGATATCCTTCAAAGGAAAGACTGCAGCAGCTGAGGCAAAGGGAAGCATAATTTTGGAGGAGAGGGCCATCTGTCCAGGGAGGAGAGCCTGTGTATGCTTGAGAACAGGAGGTGGAGATCACTCTGAGAGTGATGTTTGTCTTGGATGCTTTTTAGTTGTCTGAACAAGGTACCTGGGCATGTGGCAACACTGCCAAACTGAGCTGGAAAATCAAAGGACTGGATCTCAATGAAGAGAAAATGAGATAGCTGCTACCTAAACTACTGCTACTGGAGAACAAAAAAAAAAAAAAGAAGAAAAAAGAAAACCACCACCAAAAAATGATATCCCCTGTGTTTATTTAGACAGCATCCTTCCACCACAGGGAGCACCATTTTTCTCCTTTTACAGAGGTAGAACTGAGGCCTAATTGCGTGCCCAAAGTCCTGTAGGAACTGCACAGCAGAGAGTTGTCCCTGCACCCTACGCTGGCAAACAAACTGTTGGACCACCTCTTCAAACCTCCACAGACAGCCCCAACATGGACCTTCCAGTCCCAGGGGCCTGAAGAAGGATCTTTAGCTCTCCAGAGTTTCTGTCTTCACCGCCATTCTTTTTTTTTTTTCTCCAAAACCTTCCCACTCCTGCCTCGAATTCTGCTTAGGAGAACATTCTCCATCACCTTGCTTTTGCTTCTTTCCAAGCAAGAGCCCTTCCCACCCCAAGGGGCAGCACTGGATTCAGGCTCTTCATGAACAGGAACCGTGTCTGATACAGTTAATCAGGTGTAGAGAGAGAACACAACTTGTATGGCAATGCTCTTGTATGACCTCAGACATTGCCTGGAGGTGCCTCTGTCTTGGCACTGGTGCCATATGAACCTAGAGTATCTACACTCTCACCGTATGCTTTGCTGAAGTAGGATGGCTAAAATGTGCTGCTTAGGTGAAGAAACACGAAAAAGGGACATGGAGATTTTCAGCCAAGGTCTGTGCTGCTCTCCAGTCCTTGAAGTGGACCTCTACTGGGGGCCTGCCTAGTTTTTTCTCTGCATGCAATTTGCCATGCATGTCGAGATTGTACTGTAGGAATAACAGAGCGTTCAAAGTGTGTTGGCATGAGTAGCGCTAACCCTGATCCTAGCCCTGTATAGACTGCAAATGCAGACTCAACAAAACTGCTGCAAATGTGTTGGAGAGCTTAGCCATGAGCATACAACATCTGTAAAATATTTAAAAAGTGGTCAAAAAGGGGAAAAAGTAAAGAACAAAAGGAGAAGAAAGTGTGATGCTAGTTCAGCAGAAAAGACAATTGTACCTGCTAGTAGCAAGAACAACTTCATCATCTGATGCATGGACTTCTTCCAGCTTGTCACAACAAATACTGCACACCCAAGGCTATTTGTTGCATTAGCAATAAACCAGTGAGCATAGGAAGCTGCAGCTCATGTTGGCACATAAGCTAGGCACCAGTTACCGCCTGAGCAGTTGTACGACTGTTTAGCAAGTAGGCGAAATGGTGAAGACGTGAATTGGGGTCACACTTTGTTTCCCACCTCCTCTGAATTGGATGTTGATCAAGTCCAAGTGCTAAGTCAAGCCTCAAGTAGTAGTATTATCTACTATTTTGCTAGGAGTACTTAAAAGACACCTACCATCCTATAGCTGAGGTTGACTTTGCTGCAGTTAAGATAGTACCAATCTTTATTCTAGGACTGGGCAGGGCACAGCAGCAGCTGTCTTCAGACCCCAAATGGCAGCTTGGAGATTAATCTAAAGGGAAACCTGCATTCAGCTGTAAAGGAATAAAAGGGCATTATTTATCTTACTGTGAACTCAACCAGGATGGAGGTGAGGTGTTTTTCCCCGTGTGGCTGAATTCCAGAGGTAGGATCTGTCCTACAGACACAGCTTAACTCCATCACAGAGAGCTTCATCAGAGCAGTGGTACAGCTGGGACTCACATATTTCTTTGAGTTTCTTGCTAAGGACTTTCATACTGAATGACACACGGAAGCAAAACAGCAGTCAGACGTGTGTGTATCCCACATGTGATGTACTCAGGTGGTCTGGTTTGTTCAGAAGGCAAAGCGCCTCACATTGCAGTTTGCTAGATTCTTGGCAAAACTGTGTTAAAGGCAATCCCAGGTTGAGTGTGTTGCAATAGTGCAACCTTGAAATTGTAGAGACCTGAATGAATTGGTGAGAATTTCATTTTATAAAGGTATGTACCATCTCCTGGGTACCTGAAACGAAAGAAAGACACTCCTTTATAGTGCAGCCAGAAATAATCCCCCATGTTGCAAATGCCCCAGAGGATCACATGAGGATGAAGAAAGCCCACGTTACTCTTGTTTAAAGCACTTGAAGACAGGTCTCTGCTGGAGATCACTCTGATTTATCTTATTTGAGGTAAAATCACCTGGCTTTCATCAAGGTTCCTGTCTGTTCCAGGAACTGGATGAACAGGGAGACAAGTGAGCTGCACCTTCTGGAAAAAGATTGCAAAATAAAGTGTCATTGTCTTTCATGGTGGAACTACGTAACCGTTGTGGATATAACTTTGCAACCCAGATTTTTCTCAGCGTCTTGATCTGAGCAAAGCTGTTCACAAGATAAAGGAATACAGAGATGAGAGTAACGGAAAAAGAACAATTGGATGAACTATCCTGTGGGAAAAAAGTTCATGCTATCTTGCTTTCTGACGGTGGCCTTGAGGCTGCCTTCAAGACAAGACTTGCAGGACATGCAGACAGTAAATCCTGAATCCCAGAGATGGGTACCGCGGATGTGGTCTTGAAAATCACAGACTTGTTAATAATTGTGGATTAGTATTTCAGAAGAGTGCCTACAGGCTGCCTGGGATGTGCTTACTCGTGAAGGAGAGAGGGACAGAGCACAAGGTACCTAGAGACCATGGAGACTGATCTTTCAGGCCTCTACTGACCAACTCACAAAAAGCAATTCCACCAAGTCCAGTTTGGCCTCCCAGGCACCTAAATTGTACCTTGTCCTTCCAATTCTCAAAGCCAGCAGGTCCGGTCTGTGTGTCAGACACTGATTTTGAGGTGAGAGCTGCCTCCAGAACCACAGCTTGACCGATGGGAAAGCAGCTTGGCTGTTGAGGGGGAAGATGACCTCCCGTTGTGGGCATAATTGCTGCATTCCTTGACTGGGAGAGGAGCGGAGCAAGCCTGCCTGTGTAGGACTTACATGGAAATGGCATTTTTATGGGAATGTCTGAAATGCCTCTTACAGGCACCCAGTTAAACACTCCTCTCAGTCTGGCCACAGGCCAGTCTGCAGTCCTCTGAACTTCTTGCCCTCCAGGCAGAATCCAGGGTTGAGTTTTCTGACTCACTTCCACGATGCCAGGTCATTGCTCGCCATAGTGAAGAGAGCTTGGCTGCCTAGAGCGTTGCCCGCAGAGTTGCGTGCATCTCATTGGCCATGGTAGCAGTTTTGCAGACACATCCGAAGGCAGGCTTTGTCTTCTGCACTTTTTGTGGCACTGTGTCCACTGGCAGACCTCTGTTTTTAGCAGGGTTAGAAATCGGACCACAGCTGGTAGCCAGGCAGTCTGCCAGTGTGCTGGGCGCATCAGCCATTTCTCATGATACGTAGCAGCTGAGCTAGATTTTTTTTTGGTGGAAGCTTGGAAACACGTTGAACTTCCCATGTGGGAGAAAGTCCTGTTAGCCCCGCGCTTTTCTGTGTCCATTTGTAGCAGACACATGAGTTTGGGAGCATATTTCTGCTCCTGGCTTAAAACTGGCTTTCAGCACTTTGTGCATGCGTGTACAAGATCCCTTGTTAAGATACCTAGGTCCCGTTTCGAGGTGCAGATCTACGGTGTGGTGCATGTAGTCAGGGAAATAAAGCTAAAAGTGTGTGTAAATTCAGAGGCTGCTTTTGCAGCTCTCGTGTACCATCTGCTGCTCTCGGGAGAGTAGGATTTCAGGCCAGCAATCAGGCTCCTGTGGGAAGCTTTCACTGCTGCTTTGCTGCCCTGGTCAGAGGCTTTGCATGAAGTTACTACCCCTGAACCAAAAAGAGGGCTGAACACACCCAAGGAAGCTGAACAGCTTTCGCAGTCTCACTGTGCTGCGTTGTGCTGCTTTAAGGGACTGATTCACATTATCAGTGTTGGTTTCCTCCTCTTTCTTCAGGAGCTAAGTTTTAGACTTTACTATTTCAATGCAGAAGAGGGTAAGAGAGGACGCTGCAACATTAATCCCTGCACAGCCGCACTGATTCTGCTTTTCTGAGGTTATTATTCTAAAACAGGAAAAATAAAGCTCCTGTTGCTTTGTGAGCAGCAAAACTACTTCAGCATTGTTTCCTGTGGATCTAGCTCTTTTATCTTTAACTTGCCCTTCCAAGGCCATAGGAAGGCTTTTCCTGACCACTTCTGGGGGTAAGTGGCACTGTGTGGAATGGCTTATTGAGGACTCGTTTGCATCCCTAAACTGATTGACACACTGACTGCCATGTCTCAGAACAGACAAGGGGTTGGAGCTACGCTGTAGTGGGGCCGCTAACTACCATTGATTTATTTTACTTAGCTCTTCATTTCTATAGGATGAGTGGGCGTTTAGTGTATCTGAAATGTCTACCTCTGTCTCAAGTGTGGTTGAAATTGGCCAATGGATTCAAAAGTTATTAGAGGGGATTAAAAGACAGACAGCATGATCAGATAAGCCTGTTTCCTCAGAAAACTAGGCTAAAAAGGGGAAAAAAAAATCTAGTGCAAGGACTCCTGCGATGTCCTCTATACATCCTGGTTTTTTCAGCATCTGTGGTAGTTAATACTGGAAGGTCTGAGTATTTACGAACGAGTGATGCATATCACTCATACAGCAATGCCGCTCTCCTGTGCTCTGACTGTTTATTTACACTGCACCTGCAATACTGAATGTGGTCATCCCACTGATGTGGCATCAGCCCTCTCTGTCTCAGCAGCTGAAATTTGTCCTGTGTGCGTGAGAAGTGGCTCTGGGTTATTCAGGTCTGAACACTCCCTTGCCCAAAACAGGATTTAGCTGCCTGGGACAAGCCCCATAGACTAGTCACTGTTTGTTGAGGGGCTGTAAGCCAAGGATGCATTCTGTATCCTCCAGCAGCTGATGAGGACTTTGCTGCTTCTTCTCAGTCTAGGTGTGAACACGGAAATATTTCAGTTCAGTAGGGCTATGAGGCTGTGCCCACCTCAGCCCCAAATATATATTTTAGTGGCACCTTTCACAGTGGGCAACATTTTGCTGTCTAGAAGCTGCCAGTCCAGTTTATAAATCAATTTTACAAACTCTGGCAGGTGAGGGGGTCCTTGAGGTGCTGTGCTTGATCTCTAGGTAGGAGGTTGCCACTTTGCATGTACGGCACAGATCCCCGTGCACATTTCAGAGCAAACACTGTTAATTAGGAATCCCATGATCCAGGAGGAGTGCTGGAAAGGGGCTGGGTTTAATGAAGCCTTTCATCCGAGAGAAGGATGCTGGGATGAAAGCCAGCCTCGGCTGCAGGAAGAGAAATAGTTAAAGCCTGTGAAGGTATTAAGATTTGGAATTTAATTTGAGGCTAAATAAAGCCATGTTCTGGTAGGTGGATTTTGAAATGTGAAGGAAGGGTATGAGGCTAAGATTTGGGGTTCTGGGTTATCCTGGCATTTCTAGCCCAATTTCCTGTGTTCCTGTTTATATAGCAGAGCTGGTACAAATTTTCAAGCAGACACACAGATCCAGAAATAAAAGGAATAGCTGGTTGTGAACCTGCCGCCCACGCACACAAATCCAGCGAGCCAGCTGGGCTTCAGCGCTCCTCCCTCCCTTCCTGCTCCTCCGACATCCCCGTCTCAGCCCTCACAACATGCCTGAGCTCTTGTGAGCAGTGCTGAGGCCCACAAGCCAACTTTCCAGAGCAGGATGGAGAACGAGCTCCAGATGATGGTCTGGAGAACCCACCTTGTCCTCCTGCACCTGTAGTGCCCTGGGTCCGGTAGATTCTGAGCACCTTTGGGCAGAAGATGATTTATGGCTCAAAATCAGTGCTTTGAACTCTGTTTGGAGGAATCCGGATGAGCTGGTGGACAACATGGTTGTTTGAGGTGATGGATACCAGATGAATTTCACACCTGCCAAGGAAAAGGTTTCATCTGGTGCTTGCTTGGGTTTTCAGACCTCCTGAGTGTGTCTCACCCCAGCTCATGGTACAGCTGCACTTCTTGCATGGGGAGGCAGAGAGTGGGCTGCTGGGGAGAGCTGGGATCCCTTCATCTTGCTGGTGGAAGATGCAAATAACTTCACACCTTCCTGCCCTTTGTTCATTCCACAGTGTGTTTTTCCAGCGTCTAGCAGCAAAGTAATTTCATTTGGGGTCTCTGGGTGCTACTGTCAAAGAATGAAAAATAGCAACAGGAATTTCTGGCACTGGGCTTCAGCTCAGAGGCTCAAAATTTTGCGCACACTTGAAAATCCCTCCCAGCCCTTCCCGCTCAGCTGGGCACATAACATTGTGAAGGAACGCTTGGTTCCATGCCTAGTCTTCAGGATTAGTAATTTGCTTTGTTTGTGTTAATCTAAAGCCCCTGACTACGCAGCAAAAATTCTGCCAAGTTGCTTCTTGGAGAAGTCTGGGAGGAGGAAATTAATCTGGAGAGCGTAATGAAGCACTACGCTCAAAAGGGTCATTATCTGTGAGCTCGCTGTCCGGGAGGGACCAAGCCGCCTTTACCCTGGCCGCATCAGGTGTGCAGCTGTGGGGAAACCCCACCGTCTCCCACCGCAGCCAGGAGAAAGCTCTGAAAATGGCTCGGTGTAAGAAAGCAGTTTCCCAGCTGAAGTCTGACGTTTCCTCTCCTCCTGGGGACTGCAGAGCTGCTGCCTTTTGGCAATTTGTTCTCCAGAGGCAGTTGAGGATAGACAGCTTCTGCCCCTGCTTTCGTTGGGTTGGGTTATGGGAGACTTGGGTGCGCACTGTGCTGTGCGGGAGCGGGTCACTGCCCATGCCATTGCAAGACGCCTTGCAAAGTACTTTATACCTTGACCCAGGACTTGACAGCTTGGCGACGTATACTCTGTATGTATTTCTACCAAATGCTTCTCCCACCCCAACCCCCACTGAAACCGGCTCAGACTCATTGTTTTCCTTGTTGCTAATTTGCGGTGGTGCTTTTTCTTCCTGTGCTGCAAGAGATACAGCCTCATATAACCTAACTCTGAAAGACTCCTGATACTAGCTCCCTCCCACCCTCCTTATTCCTGTTCGTCTGGTGTCTCGTTTTGCAATTGCTATTATTTCATCCCTCTGGGGCACCTTCTAAGGCTACCCCAATGATGGATCCTGCCAGACCAGATACATAAATATTAAGAAAGGCGGAAAGAGCCAGACTTGCAATTTCTTTATGCAGAACAGTGACGGAGATGCTGTTCTTACTGCTGACCAACACAACCGCAAGCAGAGCTCCAGATTTAAAAGGCTGTAGATGCTGGTTAAGATAAAGTTTTAGCTGGGACTGTAACTGGGTAACATCTTGTGGTCAGGCAGAGAAGCAAACATGCTAGTTATACTGATGATATTCACTAGATCACTGAAGGGCTTGTTCAGAAGACTGGGCTGGTCTCCAAATGTATATTGTACCTTGTCTAATTTCTGCAGCTGGTAGAGCCAGACAAATTTGTGACTAGATGACCTTATTTATTTACAGGGCTTCCTGAATTTTGACATGCAAAATCTGATGTGACCATTGGACCCTGTGCACGGCCCTAGAAATGATTACGTTAACTGTCAATCTGGGACTTTATCCTTGTAGTGCAGTATCGAAAGTCACCTGTCTAGGTGACCACCTTAATAAATCAGTGTGTGATCGCCTGGAATTGCCAGAGGTTTGGTATTATCAGAAAGCCTGATGGCAATATTCAGATACTGGAAGAACAGAAAGTCTTGATTAACGCTGAGTTAGCTGCCTCTTCTCTAATGCTGTTTCCAGTTCAGTGGACGTCTTGATCATAGTGTTTGGTCTGAAGGCCACAGACTTATTGATGGTCTCAGATCAAAATACCATCACTTCAAATAAATTATACTGCCCTATTTCTGTTAAGAAGTACACCAACAAACAACATCTATAAAAGCACGGGGAAAATTTGAGCAGTCTTAACAAAGACTCATAGCACTACTGCTCAGAGTGAGAGTGAACATCATTGAAATAGATTTCCAGAAGTGAAATTTGGGGAATGCATATTTGACGCTGGCAGTGCATCTTCATTGTGGATCCTGCAGCACAGTAAGGCTGGTGTTTTTAGAGGATGCCAAATTCACCCTTTTCCTGCCTATGACTCTTTCCGTATCCCTCTTTCCCATCTGTCCTACCTTGGATCAGGTGTAGTTTTGGAAATTTGAGGATTGAGAGATCAGGACTTTCATTAAAAAGGTACAGAATATTTTTCTTACAGCTCAGGGTTGCAGCTAATAGTGCCAAAAGTTTTTGATAGACTAAAATCAGTTTAATGTTCACAGTCTCCAAAACATCACCTCTCTGTTATTAGCTATGAGTATTAGGGCAAGTGGTACTGGTGTGATCATGCAAAGATCTTGATAACCCTTCACCCAATACAAACTTAGTAAACTGACACTTCGTAAAATCAGGGATTATGAGTGTAAAACAATCCTTATCTTGTGAGAGCTGATCTCTTCAGATTAGAGTGGAGTATCTCGGCAATCTTGCCACTCTTCCAAGGATCTTACCTCATCACTTTTCACACTCTTCAGCCAAAAGGAAGCTCATCAGTTTAGCATTTTCAAAAAATATTAACTTTCACCTACAAAAAATGTACAAATTACCTTCCTCTATTTAACACTAGAAATCAGAGTCCGTTATATTTTCTGCAGTAGGAAAGAGATTGGAAGGCATCTCATTTCACAGCATACAAAAACTGACCGAAAGTCCAGAATCACTCACTTCTGTCCCTTTTCTTACACGAAACCTTACAAGCAGCTGTTTGCACACTTCACACATTTCCTTAAGATGAAAACTTTTGCTTTGTGACAACCTATGAACACCCATTAAAACACAGATAGTGAGGCAGAGCAGATTGTGTGGCACTGCCCATCTGCACATTGGATACCCATGCTTACTTTTTAGTAAGAGCAAGGAGCTGGATGTAATGTCATGCAGTCATAATTCTTGGCAGTTGCTATAGTTCATATGCTTATTGGAAGCTGAAGCTTTGGAGCATTTATCAGATGTCTTTACGCTTCCTGCATTAGTGCTTGGGGTTTTTTTTCAGCTGAGCTCTCAGGCTGCCAAAGCCCTGTTTGGTAGGGAAAGAGCCATGTGTCCAGTGGAGCGTTTCATGGGGGGAATGACTGTGCTGAAAAGAAGTGAACAAGTCCAGAAACACCTGCCTGGGCAATGTGTGTTTGTAAACTTGGAGATGTTTTGAGAAAGACGGGAAGAAAGCTCTCCTGTGAGAGAGCTGGGTGTGAAATGGAAGTGCTAGTGTGAGAAATGATGGACTCTCCCTTGGAGAGAAGGTGGGTTGTGGCAGACCGACCTGGGGGAAAAGAGCACTTTCTGCCATGTGTCAGCCTTGGGGTGTCATTTAGGGGTTGGACTCTGGCTTGGAGCCATGGCTTGCACCAGGGGGGTTATATGGCAGCTGGAGCTAGGGAAGAGTTTCTAGCTGGTTCATCCAGAAAGCCTCCTCATACCACAAGCTGTCTCAGCCACATGGTCATCTTATGAGAAGGTTCCAGGAGTGCTGAAGACGTACCTCCGCCCCCAGTCTTGTTGTCCACTCCCTATGCCGTGGCACTGAGTGTTCAACATCCCCCTGCATCTAAGCCAGGCTGGCAAGTGCTCCCAGCCACGCTCCCCGCTGCGCAGGGCCGAGGGGGAGGAGATGCTCCCAGGGGTTCACAACTCTTGGTGTGGGCTGTGGGAGCTGCAGGGAGGATGATTTCCTAGCTTTCCTGGGACAGCCTTGAAATGCAAAAGGCAGGGCTTGCAAGTCTCCTTCTTTTTTTCTTTTCCCGTTGCTTTCATCTCCATTTAGGAGGCAGGAGGGCAAAAACAGAGGATGCTTCAAGCTCCCCCACTCCTATCACCCCAGCCCCCAAAATGAGCCACATAAGGCTGGGGTTTGCCCTTAGGAAGGTGATACGGTATAAAATTTCCTCTAGGATGAAATTCCTTCTTTTAATAAAAGCCCCATTTAAATAATCAAAGTCCCAAAGATGAGATGCAACTGGCCCATTTGCCCAAGAGAGTGTTTCAGAATACTTTTACCCAACAGCTGGTCTGAGATCAAACAGACTTGGCATTGCACTGTTTCCTGGATAACACGCCATCATTATTTATTAATCTGAATCAAAGTGCTTGATGTTTTCATGCTATCAGTTAGACAGAGCTTTATCGTCTGCCTCCCCCTTTTTTTTTTTTTTAATTTGTTGTGTTTCAAGAAAGTTTTGAAGCTGTTTCAGTGGGAAATCCATAGCTTAAGTGGCAGCTTGCTCATCTTTTATTTATTTTTGTAATAATCCCATTGTTGCTCGTTCAAAGCTCCAACAGATCCTTGTCCTCAGTCAAAAGTTTTATGCTTGGATGAGATTCTAATGGTGACTTTTAGAAGAAAAGTGTGTTTTCCTGTTTTTGAATATGTATTGTCACATTTATTGCTTTGTGATTTAAAGAGAGGTCATTTGTCTCGTCACCGAGTAATTTTAAAATACTTTTTTATACTGAGATCAAAATGACTATGTAAAGTTCCCAATTTTTTTTTATATATTTTAAAAATACAAACACAGGGATGTCAAGCCAGTGGGAGAACCAGCAATGGGATGGGATTAGGGTGATTTCTGGCCTGTTTCCCATCATTCTTGGAGAGAAAGTTTTGAGGTTGTTCCCCCCCACCCTGAAAAATTGTGATTTTCTCTGAGAAATCTGTTCCCTTTTCAGTTTGGAGGCTTCTTTGTTGTAGAAAGAAATTTGTATCTCAAAGTAGATGCTCTTTACTAAAATGCTTCTCTTATTGGAAAAGCATTTTTCTATAGAAATAGAGTTTCAATAGGAAATTTGCAGTCAGCTGTTACATACGACAGGCAACGCTGCTCCCCCTTCCTCTCGAAAGGGCGGTTTCATACAGAACCTGCACTTCTGCATATCCCTGACAGTGTTGTGGTTTTATAAGCACATTTTCCTATTCTAAAATGTTTTCCTGTCTCCTGTTTTTGTGTAAAACATCCTCACAAAGAGGGAGGATGATTAATTGGAAACTACAGAGGAAACTACAAAATCAATTGCACTCACAGAACTGTCTAATGTAGAAACTAAAATAATAAAAAAATCTGGAGAAATACATGGGTTTTTTCTCTCTCCTTATTCAGTCATAAGACTCTTAACTGTTAATTGGAAGATTTTTCTGAAACAGAATTGTAACCCTTAAATTTTATCTTATTGGTGCTCAGCTACAAAAAAAATGTGAACATAGCAAACAATATTTAAAAAAAGCCAAAAACTGTGTTGATGGGTTGCAGACTTATTCTCACCATTTACACCAAAAGAAGATCTGATCCCCAAGCTGATTGTGCTTCTTTATAAAATTAATCCATAAGATTTTCTGCTCATAAATAACTGTGAAATGATTGAACTTTAAAACATAAGACTTCTCATGCGCTAAACCTCACGGAAGAATAATCTCTTGATAAATTTAGTTTTAAAGTAACGGAAGCATAGATGATTGCAATGCTATTTTTAGACATGCGCAGTAAAAAATTTTTATTTGGTTTGTAGTAACGTTAGTTTAAGTCAGAGCCTCTAAATGAAGACAGAGATGTGAGAACAAGCAGGAACAGCGTGGTGAACAGTCCTGGCCCTGGGTTTGGAGGCAGTTTGGGAAAGAAGATGAACCCAGATTGTGTTTGCCAAAGCAGGGAGAAGGAGACAGTGAGTGAGATATGAGATGGATGGAGCTGATGGCATCACTAGCCACGTCAGAAAGACTTGAAGACGTGTATCTCTGCTGCCTCTCTGTACCAACCAGCAGAAGGAAAAGCACAGTTAAACCATCAGTTCTTGGGATCATTACAGTGTGCACTGGGTAAAATGGAGACAGTATCAGGAACTTTAGGTCTGTGCTATCAGGCCATACCTAAATAATGGTTACAAGTAGACTAGACATTGAGATGTGCTTCTGCTTCATGTGTGTAAGAAGGTAGTTATGATAAATTAGCAGAACTCTGTCCTGGACTATCTTATTCTTGTTAGCCACTGTGAGAGTAAACGTTAAGCATGTGACGTGGGATTTCCCATTACATTCTTAATGTGAATCTTCAATTTAATTTAGATTCACCTGGGAATATTGTAAATTGTAAGAATTGAGATTATCAGTAATGCTTTTAATGGTCTGATCTTTCAAGCTAGATATTCTTCTTGCTTGGACCTAAGGCCTGGCTTACAGACTCTTGTTTGTGTTTTGTGACAGCATTTTACATGGCTCTCTTTGCCAGCTCCATTGCTTCAGGGCGATGGGAAGGGGAGGTAGGAGACATCATGCTGTAGCCCAAGACGGCAGTACAAAGCTGCAATATGGTCTGCTGGGACCATTTCTTCCAGGACATCATCTTTAACTTCTCTGCAGCTCACTGACTTGGAGATCAAGTGAGAAGCAGTTTCCACAAAGGATGGTGTGCCGGGTGAACCTTGTCCGGCCGCCTGGTGCCTACCAAGCTGCTCTCTCGCTACCTGCCCCCTCCTCAGATTGGGTTAATCCACCACAGACGGTTATTAGGTAAAGGGGAGATAATATACAACCAACCTATATAAAGGATAGTTATTAGGCCCCTGGAAAGTGTGGAATGTATCCTGGAGACATTGACAAGGGGGATCTGTGAAACGCTATCCAAATTTGCCTCTTTTCTTTCCCCCACTTGCATTTCTGTCTTCCCTGTCTGGCAATGGAGATGAGCAGGAAAGAGCGCGGATCCCAGACACCTCTTCTGGAGTTAGCACTACAAGTTTTGGGAATATTTTTGGAAGGGAAGCAGAGTTGGGGAAGCATGTTTTGGAGCCAGGCTAAACACTTGTGTGGGAAGAAAAGAACTGTGCCATCCCACTTGTTCTGCTTTTAAAATCACTATATGCTTTGACATAATCTGTAAAACAAGCCCAAGACTGGAGTAGGAAATTGGCTGTGAACTGGCACACGATGTGCATTTTCAGCTCTTTTTTGGGTTGTTTCGTTGTGGTTCCCTAGGAGTCATGGATGTCATTAGCTCATATTTCACTCTACTTTCAAAAATATTAGTTCAAAGCAACTTTTGCCTGTGTAACGGCACAATCCAGATCTCAACATCCCCTTAATTAGGACAAAGACACAAGGCAGAAAATATTTTCCAGGTTTGTGAGTCCATGGTGAGTCTGAGAGTATTAGGATAACCTGAGTGATCATGTTTCTGGCAACAACGTGGTTGTCATTGACTAATTGAATGTATGCAGTTTGTTGAAGCTGAAGATCGGTATGTCATATTGTAAAGTAATTGTGGGCACTGGAAAGCTGTTGTAAAAGTGGTAGAGTTTGCCACCCGCTAGGATGGAACAGCCCCATGCTCCACTCCTGTACCACCGCACATGTAGAGGTAGCTGATCTCTTTTTTTTTTTTCTGAGAAGTCAAGCAGAAGAAAGGCTAACACACATCACATGCCCTGGATCATATTCCATAATGGTCTGAATTTGGGGGGGGACAGGTTTAAGTCCAGAACCCCCTGGTCTGTCAGAGAAAAGCAGACATACAAGCGTAGACACTCAGTTTGCAGTTATCTACCTACAGGTACATATCAGCACCTAAATTTAGGTGTCCTAATAAACAAATTGAATCATCAGGGCCTTCGCTAGAGTCTAAAGCATAGTTTATCTCACTGAAGTAGACATATAAAACAGGAGAAATGACTCATGTCCTAACAGTGTCTACTTCTCCCTGAATGTCTGACATCCTGCGTTTCTTTGGTTTGGCTAATCTCTTCCAATGCATCAGAGAAGCTAGATTTTAGTTGATTCATTCTATCCTGTGTATGAGGCTATTTCACAGGAGCTGCATAACAAATACCTTCTTTTTTTTAGCTAAAAACGTTCATATTACTTTATTTGTCCTGTCTTAGCTGAGGAACTGTACTGCAGGATGGATAAAGATACAGATAGATGTACAGAGGAGCAGGCAGCACGTGAATTATTAGCCCCCTACGTGGCAGATTAAAAATTAAGAGATCTGACCAAAATCTTCCATTTCCTTGTCAAATTTCTATTTTTAGTTGAAATTGTCTTGAGAAAGGACAAAAAAAACAAAAAAAACTGAACATTCAAGCAGTGCAGCCACTTCTGTATCATTCTAGGATCCAGTCAGAGTAGGTGTTACTATACCTCATACACGTAATGTCCCTTGGGGGCTCTCACCTTGTCCCCAGTATTCATATATTATTGTGGGTCTCTAGCATAGAAAGAACCCTGGTTATAGGAGGGAATTAGGATCAAGATATTGCATGACCTGTTAGTGCAATTGCTGTTTGTCACCGCTATTAGCAATAATAAAGTTATTTGTAGGAATAGTGTTTTTTCTTTCAGGAAGTGCAAACAAGTTCCCAAATTATGGAGCTAGTGCATTTTCCGTTTTGAAAACATCCTGCGTTGATACCGTCATCAGATGTTTCTCTTTCACAGGCCACTTGGTGTATTATTTTCTGGTTTACTCATTGACTGATTGGTCCCATAAGCTAAATTAATCAAGAAGCCACAACAGGGTTTGCAATACTAGGCCACTATTGTGTGCTTCCAGTGCATTGTGCCTCAGGCCCAGCTGAGTATTACCAACCACTCAAGCATGCACCGTTGACACATAAATGCATATTTGGATGTAGCTTGTTAGTAAATGCAATGTCCCCAGCATATTCGGTTGAATATATTATTGCTAATTAACAGAAAATGTCATGACTTTTGGAAAATAATTGTTTGTGCAATGTGTTATTTACCCTGAAAAATCTTCCATGTAAAAAGATGAGGAAATTATACAGGGGAGAAGGGGAGGAATATTCAGGAATATTCAGGAGAGCCACAGGGTTCTCAGAAGCGTAAGCCTCATTGACATCAGTGGGGCATAGCCAAAACCACTCCTGGTAATGTGACTCACTCATATACCTCTAAATCATCCATGTTCACCCCTCTTTAGATGCTCCTCATCATTTGCTCAGATGTACTTTAAGTTTTGGTTAGTGTCAGGAGAAATAAGGTTTAATTCAGCTATCCTACCAGCAAAATGTAGAAGCTAGAAGAAGGCAATCTTGGTGCTAGTATTAAAGGCTACTAGGTATTAAAAAAAATGCAGTGAAAAATCCCTGGCTCCTCTGCCTTCTTGCTTCCATTGGCCTAATTTACATAATGGTTTAGAGCATTAAGTAATTCAAATCAAATCACTGTCAGTCAGCACCAGCATCCATTGCATCTTTTCCATGAAGCTACACCAAGTCGCTGGAGTAAATGTATTTGAAAGCAATGACAGAAATGAAAT
Source organism: Ibidorhyncha struthersii (assembly GCA_013398815.1). Taxonomy (NCBI): domain Eukaryota; kingdom Metazoa; phylum Chordata; class Aves; order Charadriiformes; family Charadriidae; genus Ibidorhyncha; species Ibidorhyncha struthersii. The sequence continues at coordinate 409,923 of VZSZ01003297.1, read as the reverse complement.
AATTCTGTCTCTCCGACGCCAGGGGTCTGACCCAGCACGTATTGCAGTTACACGAAGTACTTCCCTTGACTGACATGAGCTGACGATTGCACCCCCAGAGCCCATGTAAGCTCTTAACTCTGATTCCTAAACTTGGCAACCAAACCCAGTAGGTTTTCAATTGCAACCGGACTGAATATCCCTCCTCTTTGGACAGCAATAATCTCTGTCTCTCTGGGAGGGCGGAATCTCTTCCATCAAAGTGGAAGATCCACTAGCTTTATCCAAACAGTATTGTCAAATATACAGTGCACTAAATAATGAATCAAATCTTCAATATACCCCAGCAGGCAACAACCAGCTACTCCCTGATAAGGTCCCTGTTCAATTTACCCTTCGTGGGTCTCTATTTCCATTACCAAGCAGGACAATTTTGCCAATGTGCTCCTAAAGCTGGGCCTTTTGTTTTTTCTCCTGGGTATTTTATTGCAAAATCATTGTAAAGGCCAGCCCATGGCTGAGGCTCCATTAGCACCAAACACCAACCAAAACCATAGGCAGATAGGGGCCTTGCGTCCTTGCCCAGGGGAACTTACCAACATAGACAGTGATGCATTGCATGGGACAAAGAGGAGAACAAAGTAGCTGTGCCAAAATCACACAGGATTTGTGTGACTGTCACTTGAGGGTTATCACAGAAGACAGGGAGAGGTTTGTGGAAAGGTTATGTTGACTTGGAACAATGTAGGTGGGAGGGTGAGACCATTTTCTTGGCTAATGTGTAGGAAAGGCATAGAGGTGGAGAAGGATGGGAAGCTGGGTGTAGGTGTAGGTTTACGGATGCGGTGGAGTTCAATGAAGCATAGTGGTCGTGGAGCAAAGTGCTTCCGATACTGCAGACTTGGCAGGACCTGCTGTCTTACCTCCTATTCGCGGGATGTGGAAAGGGGACCTGCCACCTCTCACAGCTTGACACTGTATGATTTGGGTCTGTCTCCCAGCCTTTTACATCTAGTATTTTCTTGACCCTTCACCTCTGTCCCTTTTTGTTTCTGTCACCTGACAGAAGGAAAACCTATATTGCTCTGTTTATTGGTTAAAATGGAGTTCAGTTTTTATGTTATGTTTGTTTCTTAGTTCAGTGCAAAAATTGCGAATGAGGCACTAGCTTGACTTACAGAGTTTCATCCGCCTTATTCAACCTAAACATACCAGTTCAGGAGATGGCTTTTATACGTCTCTTGGTTTTCCCTGCTGATAAAATGTGTCTTCATAACTCAGATGGCGGGGATCAGTGATGCCTTACCTATAACTTTGTGGTAATACATCAGACAGCTTTCCAGCCGTGGCTCCCTCTCCTCTAGATGCCTGCAGCCAAGCTTTTGGGGGCCAGCATAAAACTTGCCTTCTTTCAGCAGCATAACTATCCCATAATGGCTTCAGAATATATTTTAATAGCTGTTTTACAACTTCCTATATCCGATAGAACGTCTTTACAAAACACTCTGTGAATAAAATGGATCAGATTTAGTATATTTTATTCATGTGAGCATTCAAAGCACCTAATGGTGTGAGTAGTGTATATTATATTTGGCACAACATGGAGTTCTCCTGTAGATTGCTTATTTCTTGTTCAAAACCTAGTGACTGCATCCCGAGCTGAAGACATTCCTCTTACTTAGTAGCTCTTTGCAAGCTCTGTTGGTTTAGAGTAGCAAAGGAGAAATCTTTCCCTGCATCTGAAGGCTGAGTAGTTTATAGTAAAATAACTCTGAGGCCAATCTCTAGTTAATTAAAAAAGACATGAAAACCTGTTGGGTGCAGAGAATTATAATTTTCAGCAAAATATAGAGATGCGCACTGGTAACTATAATGTTCTGCTTCCCTCTTGCTTATTTATGTCATTTGGTTGCAGCCTAATTTGAAATAAAAACACCTGCAAAGAAAGCAGAATATTTTTAGCTCACTAAAAATATATATTTTATCATAAGAGAAGACTTAGTACCAGCATTTAATTCCTGGCATAACATTTGTCATCCCCAAATACTGTTTCAATATCAGGATGAAATCTTCTGAATTCATTTCCTTTTAGCACACGTTAGCTTTCTGAAGACTTTATCTTATCAATAAGTCATTGGTAATATCAGAATGCTGCGATTCTGATGAGTGAGGTGCCAGCAAAACTCATTAAACTGGATTTAAAAGAAGATACAGCGTAGGCAGAGCTGGGTGTGATGGAAGGCTTGTGGGTTGGTGACTCTGAGATTTCGGTTTGGACATTTTATGTCGTTGTTTTTTTTCCTCAACAATGCGAATGCAATGAGTTCTCTTCCTTGTTTATTTCTGCCCCTGGTCGGCATGCATGGTGAACAAACAGGGCTCGTTTTAGAAAATCTGTGTTATGCGATGTCATTATCAACCTGCAGGGTTGCCTTGTGACGTGGGCAGCAAGAGGAACTCTGTCTCACAGCTCCTCCTGCGTCAGTCTGGGGCGGATTTCAATGCTGTGTTTTTCCTAGGAAATCTCCTTTGAGAGTTAAGCATTGCAGCCATTTCCATCAGATTTTTGTGGAATAGAAAACCTTTCCAGTGCAGGCCAGCCATGAGAGCCTGCCTGGTCCCCGGCAGCTGTTGGTTTCTCTAAAGTCTTTGCCCTGTTCAGCAGCACCCTGATTCACACCTTTGACTTCCAACTCACCCAACAAGATGTCTCTGGATGAAGAAGCATTTGCAGATTGCCTTCACAGGTTGTAAACCTACCCCCCAGGGCTTTCCAGCTCCCTGCAAGCTTGGTTACCTTCCAGGCCATTACTTTAAAACCCCAGTTACGCACTCTCTGGTGTTCACACTCTCGTGTGAAGGTACTCTCTTTAAAAAAAGCATTTCTACCCAAATATTGCTGGTCCTAATAGATCACTTCCCCAGCTGCTGTGACTTCCCTGGGATGGGTAGAGCTGTGCTGATTTACAGCCAGCTGGAGAGGTGGCTGATTATATTTGTTAGGAACGTGTGCTACAAAAAAAAAATAAATCATTGTTTATGGTCTTGACAAAATTATGCCTGTTGGAAAAAAGAAACAAACCAGATATCAGTTTAAGCAGAAGTAATGAGTGTGCTGTGTAAGATTTCAAGGACTGTATTATTCAGTTCCCCCTTGTTTTGATGTGAGCAGACAGACCCTCAGAGTGTGTATTAACAGAAACTGAAATTTTTCAGTTAAAAGACAAATTCCCATGACACCTCCTAGCTGTGGAATTGAAGTGCAGTATAAATATAAGTGAATTAAGTCTCAAAAGGTTGCCTGTTGATTGTCAGTAAAATTATGAAGAGTACCTAAGTCACCTAGACTCCTTCAGCCTCTTGATCTTTATGCATCTTTATGTAGGAAGTCTTTATTTGATCTTAATTAAAAACAGGAGTTCTCTGTGAAGCCATTACTTCATGGTTGGAATAAAACTTTCATGCAGTCCCGTATCACCTTGTAGTCTTTTTAGACTTGATAAAATGTTTGTGTGTATGTGTAAATTTATGCAGAAGAATTTGTGAATCTAGGTGAGTTAACATGAAAATAGATATGTCATTGTATTATTCTTTATTTCCCCAGCCTATTATTCTCATGTTTTGCAGTTGCTCTGCAGGTCAAAGGAAAATGCCAAAGAGATTATATTGAAAAGAGGAGGGAAAAGGAGGTTGTAGAGAGATGGGGACCGAACCCTTCTCCCTAGTGACAAGTGAGAAGATGAGAGGAAATGGGTTCAAGTTAAGCCAGGAGAGGTTTAGGTTGGATATTAGGAAAAAAATTTTCACTGAAAGGGTTATCCAGCATTGGAATAGGCTGCCCAGGGAGGTGGTGGATTTGCCATCCCTGGAGGTGTTTAAAAAAAGGGTAGACATGGTACTTGGGGATATGGTTTAGAAGTGGTTTTGTCAGGTTAGGCTAATGGTTGGACTTGATGATCTTAAAGGTCCCTTCCAACCTTAACGATTCTATGATTCTGTGAAAAAAGGCGACAGTGCCCCATGTAGTCTTAAACATTTAAAAGAAACCCATCCTCATAACTGTTTTTGTTACCACAGCAGTTAGGAATGCAAAGTCTATATTTAGTCACAAACATTTCTCAAACAACAGTAGAATTTAGGACTCCTGAATGTTATTTTGTAAGATTTAGGTCTAGCAGAATCGCAGTGGAAACATAGCTGCTGCCACAGTCTATCACCCATCTCCCCAGCCCATGGTGAGTAGTAGCTTCTTGAGTGGCATCATGGAAATCAGTAGAGCTCAATGAATATAATCCTACTCGAGATGAGCATGTCTGATGGTATCTAACCTTTAGCCTCTAAGCGCCACTTGCACATTGTTGATCTTCAGTTTTGGCTCCTTTATTATCATTGCCAAGTGTCTGAAATATATGCATGCATGCCCTTGATACCACTCCAGGCAAGCAATCGTATGCCATCATGCAAGCAGAAGATGGAGGTGCAAAAAGCTGTGGCTTCTCTGAGGTCAGGGTCCAGCCAGCTGCAGTGCACAGCAAGGACCTCAGCTTCTGCTTCCCCTGTTGGTTCTGAAGAGTAAGACCTCCCAGCTGGCTCGTGTCAGCCTCTTGGGCCATGATAAGGGTTGGTAGGCACTAGGGTGGTGGTTTGAGTCCACATAGCCCGTGCAAGTCTGGGAAGGCAGCTAGCTGGGGGTGAGCGGGACCCACTTTCCTTGTATTTACACCCCTGAAGGCAACCTGTTGCTCAAAGTGGCCTTCTAGGTGATGGTCACCCATCCATGACGTGTCAGGGAAAGGTCTGTAGGGCATACAGGTCATGTTCTGAGAACCTGAAAGGTCTTTTGAGCCGGGGTGGCTGAAGCCTATGACAGTAAGGCTAAAACTAATAGAAAATGGCATTTATCTTTCTGAATAAATAGAAGTGCTAGCAATACCTTATTTGTTTGTATGGTTCTCACTTCTTGCCATGCCATAGAAAATACGCATCTTGGGGCTTTATTTTCATATGCACATTTTGTTTACATAACCAGCACGTTTTTATCAGCAAGAACCGATGTTAACTGAATTTAACAAAGACAAAGCAAGAGGGAAATATTCATTCTGTGCATGGTGATATCACAGAAACAATGTGTTTGAAGCCTTGTACTTCAAAAATATGCCTGAGAGGAATGGAAAAATCCAGGCTCATATTGTAAAAACGTGAGTCACAACAGCTATTATCTCTTAAGAAATGGCATTCTAGCTCTTTGATTCAGTCATTGATGATTTCCCTTTTTAAGTTGTGGTGCTTTCTTACCCTTTTAAGAAACATCTGGGCTAACCCTGGCTATTTGTAGAAATGTTTGCAATTCATAGATTAAAAGAAATTAGACATAGAAAAGACCCGTGAAATTATCTTGTCCATTTCCTGAAAGCATATGAAATTGAAAAAGAATTAAGCTAAATATATATATATTAAAATTTGGAACTTTAACTTATATACAATATGAAGACAAAACATGTCAAGATTTTTCAATTGTAAGGATGCTGGAAAATGTAATTTTTTAAGTAAAAGTAAAGAGAAGAGTAGCAAAAGCTCTAATGAAGTTTGTGTAGGATTTTCCAGCTGTTCCTAGATGGCTTTCTTTCCAGAATTTGCAGATAAAATTGAAAAGATCTGGTTTTGACTAGTATGAAGTTGATTCAATTTTCTAATAAAAGAGAGTTTTAAGCAAAAATAATTCCCTTAAAAAATAAAAACCACAACAAAAAAGAACCCGAACACTTCTCATTTTGATTACATTTTTCTGGCTATTTTATGCCCCTCATCTTGCCATATCCTTTTTTTTTTCTTATTTTTTTAATTTTTTTTGACCAGTTCTGTTGCCAGAATGACATTTTTTGGAAGTCCCTAAGGAAGTCTGGAAGGATGCTGAATATTCTAGTAAAAATTCAGTTTTTGTGATCAAGCAACACCCATGAAAACTGTGGCACTTAGTAGAGACATTCCACACATTCTGCTGTCATCTCAGTAAAACACTCCGTGTCCCTCATGCTTTATGGCAGTGCCTCCAGTTCGGCTGTATGGAGAAGGCGGTGCAGAGGTGGCTACCACCAGTTTTCCAGCAAAGGAAATGTCTGCGTAGGTTAGGGGCAGTCACCCAGTCCGTGCTCTGAAGCACTGGAACCAGGTAGTTGGTGCAGTCCAGGTCCTGAGCACCTGCAGATGTACAGGGTATTAACTTTGCTTCTCCGTATGCTTCCATGTCTGCACAAGCTCAGGCCAACCACAGATTTGGTGGGCAGATTGCGCCCTTGCCCAGGGCAGCATAGGCTGTCTTGTGTTGGCTTTAGTGCTATATAAGGACAAAAGAACATAAGAGCAGACGACGTGTTTCTCCAGACTGGTAGCCTAGGAAGAGCGTAAAACCAGGGCAAACATTAGTCTTTCTTGCATGCACCCAGGTTCTGTAGCTAGGGGATTTTCTCAATCAGAGACAGCACCTTTGTGTTTAAAACCATTAATGGCTCTTTTGCCCTTGGATTTGTCTTGTGGCTTTGTGAATCCTTGCCATTTGCAGCCAACAAGTCTCACAGGACAACTCTGCACCGTGTGGAAAGCGGCTCCAGTGATTGTTTCAAACCTGCTGCTCTGTGATTTTGTTTGAAATTTCTCCATCCTTCTATTATGAGAAAAAGCCAACAATCATTCCCCATTCACCGTCTTCACAGCACTACACCTTGGCTAACAGCCCCCAATGATCTCCTTTCCAGTTTAGAAACCTAGTCTGAGCCCTTCCAGAAGTACTGACCAGCCGCAGATTTTTGTTATCCACTTCAGCGCTGAGACAGGTTTCATCGTGAAGAAACAAAAATCAAAATGACAAAAAAACTCTGAGAATTCTCTGGCCACCTGTACAGTTGTCGTTTATAGAAAGTGAAAATCTATTTGCTTGCACTGGTGCTGAGTCACAAAGCATTGAGCATAAAACTCAATTTGTAGGAAAGCTTCTAATTTCCTGTTTTTCAGGAGGAAGGGGATAAAACAAATTGGGGGGGGGAGGAATAAAGAGAATATCCAAATAAAGAAGAATGTCAGAATACCCAGACTCCAGGAAGGCTAATTCATTTTAGCCCTGCTTGTTCAAACACGCAGTAATGCAGAGTATAATGTACGAGCTCCAGTAAATCATTCCTGTATGATAGGCTGTGATCAATGACAATTTAATGAATTCATTTTAAAACGAAGTCAGAATAGGAAAAACAGTAGTTATTTGAAAGAGTACTTTACTCAAATAAATTGAGTCAATAAATATGCTATTTGTCATGCAGAGTCCAGTTAAAGTCTTGTTTGCTAACAAAAATGCTGTCATCACAGAGCCTAATAGAAGCAAACTATCTGGAACTATCCCCTGTAAATAGACAAATACCATCTGAAAGCAGAAAACAACAATTGCGGCTGAACAAAGAATTGTATCCTGCGCACATCGATGAATGCAATAGGGTAGCCCACCTCAAAATCTACTATTTTGTTTGTCGCCAGCTTATATTCTGATTTAGTATGAAAGGTCTGGTAGCAGTAAAAAAACCAAAGGCTGTGTTTATTCTGTGAAATCAGCTTTAATTGTTGCGTAGCAAGGGTTTCTCTAGCTGAAAAAACATGCCACTGAAGTATCTATTAAATTGCAAAATATGTCTTCAGTAAACTTGGATAGATTTGTGCAGGCTACTAGAACAGGTATAAGCTTCGTGCCTTTTCAAACAGTAGTTTTACATTAATTTTCACAGCTATCCATGTTGTTTAGTGCAGATACAAGAACGCTGTTTGTTCTGCTGTGTTTCTCACCCTTGGCTTTATTCGTGTAAGTTGAAAAGATACGGCCATTCTCACTCGTTTTCATTCAGGTGGGTACAGGAAGTGTTAGCAGTGAAGCACCATCCACCCAAGATGGTCAAACCTCACAGGTTTGAGTTAGGTGTTCAAACCCATATTGGATGGAAGGAGCGTGGTTTTCAGATGTGATAAACTGGCAACAGTGGCTATTCAGCATCTCAGAAGCTTGGAGTGCTCTCATGAAGATCCCAGGGCTTCGCCAGGCACATTTGGCTTCCAGCATCCTTCAGATTGTAGGGTGTGGAGGAGAAGAAAATGCCCCGAAGTCTTGACAGATATCTTGAAGATGGTATTTCCTATCCCAAAGGAAAATAAAAATTATGTTGCAGAAGCCTAAGACAGAGATTATGAAGAATTTCTGTGTGGTTTAAGAATCTGAACTTGACTCTTCGCTCTTTAAATTTGGAATAGAACAGCTGGGGCGTTTTTAGAGTTTGCATCCTGTGGTCAGAGATCGGCCGATTTAAATCTGCCCTGTGGTCATATTAGGCACATTGTTCATCCACTCCCAGATCTGCATTTTCAAAAATGAGTTAGGAATCCAAATCCCTGTGGCTATCAATGATCTGCATTTTCAAAAATGAGTTAGGAATCCAAATCCCTGTGGCTATCAATGATCTGCATTTTCAAAAATGAGTTAGGAATCCAAATCCCTGTAGCTATCAATGAAACTTAAGCTTGTATGAATCGAAGTTACTCCTTAGTTTGGATTTAGCATCCCAAGCAACAGAAAAACTTAAGAATACTCCACAGTCTATATCTACAAAGTCTTTTTAGCTCTGATCATGAGTGATTCCTAATTGAAATTACAGTTTCAGTCATTTCTCTTTTCCTTGATGTTCTGCTAACCACATAAAAATAGATGAAGGGTTTCCTGATAATAGATAGCCTAAAAGTTATTTGGGTTATTCTCTTCATTTTGATGGCTTTGTTCTTCTTGCTGTGCTCCAGTCGCTAACCTTTGGTACTTTTTGTTTCAGTTGTTTCCACTACTAGGAGTAAAGACCAGTAAAGACAAAGCAGGATGAAAAGATGGCTGACTTCTTGTTACCACCGGGTACTAACAGCTTCCACCGGTTCACGCCTGAATCCTTGGCTGCTATTGAGAAACGAATTGCGGAGAAGCTTGCAAGGAATGCGAAGCAGGAATACAGAGAGCAGCTGGGCGAAGAAGAGAAACCTCAGCCTCAGTTTGATTTGCAAGCTTGCAAGAAGCTGCCCGATATCTACGGCACTGTTCCTCCAGAGCTCATTGGGGAGCCACTGGAGGACCTTGACCCTTTCTACAATGATCGTAAGGTGGGCACCAGCCAGTCGTCCTGTTTCTTTGCTTTTGCTAAAGCATGAACGCTGTCTCTGTTTTGAGGGCTCTGGTTTTTATCTTTCTACAGCCAGTAAAAATATTTTTTTCCAGGTTTAGGATCAGAGTTTTGGCATGAGCAGGGCTCCCAGAAAACATCTAAGCAGGAGGGCAAAGAGGGATAAAAAGCATAATTAAAACTTGGGTGTTTTCAGGTAACTGAGTATGAATATACAGTGTCTGAAAAAAGCAGAGCAGCAGCTGCGTTAAATTAAGCCAGAGGTTTTTATCTGCCCTATCTTGCCTCCTGCACGAGCCTTGACTCTTCACAGGTCTGTTTATCATTTAAGCCCCTTAATGTTAAGGGCTTCTGGGTGACTTGAGTCTTGTGCTAGCACTCTGCATAAGAGCAGGAGGCACCTCCACAACCGTTCCTGGAGAGCAGCGGTTCTTTTCCTGCTGAGGGATGGTTCAACTCCATTTAAGATGAACAAAACAGATCTGAAGGGAGGTGTGAGTAGCAAGTGCAATGCTGGCACTCTGCAGAAGGGTAAGCTTTGTCCTAAAGCGAGCATCACCTGATGAGGAATCACGTGTAGGCTGGACCAAAGCCACAACAGTGCAAACAGCTTCTGTCAAAAGGCTGTTGACAGCAGAGCTGGGGTGGTTGCTTACTACAGTTCATTCCCCTTTCCAAACATTTCACAACACGGGACAAAATAAAGCTTGGAAACACAGTGTATTTTTAGGAAGCTTCCAGTTCTTTCAGGTACTGATGTTCCTGATTTTGGGCTATACTATTTCCTGTAAACAATGAATTAATATGACCACAGTACTACTTCTATTAAAACAGTGTAGAAACAGGTGCAAGAATTACAGAATAAAAGTTAGATGGATAAAGACAAATAGATTACTTACCTGGATGGGCCTATATTAATTTACCTTTTAATTTGCCTGCTATCCCTGGGCACAAGCAGCAGGATACAGATTTGCAATTAGAGTTTATCTATTGCATGTCCCGATCTTGTCTCTGAGTGAATATTAGTTCCTCTGTGCATGGTGGGGCATCTTCAGAGCTCTGCAAATTGGGCCAGCATCCATCCACATTTGATTTAAGATAACTCACAGTATTGGTTTCCTCCACGCATATTAACCTGAGTACAATGACAGTGCCTCAGGTCAGATCCTGCTGTGGAGCTTTTCCTCATGCAGCTTCTTACTTGGTGAGACAAAAAACATTGAGTGAGAGCAACAAAGTGCTTAAGGTAGAGAAGATGGAGTAACAACATAGTAAGGTTCCTGGGACCTGGGAAGAAGAGCATCATAAGAGTCCCTCCACCATATTTTAGTCTCCAGGTCATTTTTTATTTTTAATGGTAATTCTGCTCTTGTCCCAGCCCTGTGATGGAGGTGATGGCACAGGACCCTGTAAGGAGTGAAGGAAGAAAAAATAGTTGGGATATTTCAATAATACAGTCAACAGCTTTGCTGGGAGGGTCTTGGACAAAACTCTTCACTGAATGAAAGGGGGTTTGAGGGTCTCAGGAGGGAGTGGGGAAGAAGTATGGGATATTGGCAGGAATTTCCCAATGGGATGTGGGCTGGGAAAAGCTGAGCATAAATGCAAATACTGAATGTTCTCATTTTCTGTTTTGTTTTCCAGACATTTATAGTACTGAACAAAGGGAAGACAATCTTTCGATTTAGTGCCACTCCTGCCTTGTATATACTTAGTCCTTTCCATCCAATCAGAAGAGCAGCAATTAAAATTTTGGTACATTCATATCCTTTCTGTTGATTTCCCCTCTTGTGTATTTTATATGGTTTTTAAACACAGATGGATGGAAGTCAGAAACCATTTTATTTCATTAAGCTGTTTTAAATCTTTCAGCTGAATTTGCTTGCACAAGCAGAAACGCACTTGAATTTTTGGTTTGTTTCATTTTGTATTGTTATGTGAGCTATGAAAATGAGTAGATTATACTAGTGGCATCAGATAACGTGAACTGCACTCCAGAGTCTGGTGAGTTTACTCAGGTTTAAAGGGTGTGAAGGGCCTGATCACGTTTAGTAAAGAGTCAGTGGAAGAAACTGTGTGTAGTACCTTAGAAAGGAAGGGAACTGGGAGGCTGGAGCACACCTGGGGAAATCTACACTGATGGAGAGCATCGTTACTAAGCACCTCTCCCATGAGGCTCTATGACACCGTATGCAGATGCAATTTAATTTTGGACTGCCTCAGAATTGAATTTTCTTTTGCTCTCCTGAAGGAGAATACTTAAAAGATTGTTTTGTTGGGTTTTTTTAGCTTGTTTATTGAAATGCGTTTTCCAGCTAGAAATGAAAGCACAGGCTGGCCTGCTGGACCTTTCAAGGGAAGGCAGATGCCTGCTTTCCCCTAGGTCTAGTTCTGAAGTCATGCAAGTTAGTTATATATAGATATATATATGTATGTATGCAGAGGTTGGTTTTGGCTTGTTTTTTTAACGTGGCCACAAAAACATTATATTCAGACATAGTCACATCTCTCTGGAAGACAAAACTGACCCAAATGTTCAGCTTTGTGTGAACATTACTAAAATAACACCCTTTTTCATGAGTTGCCTGCTTTCTCTACTGTGCACATGGGAGACCTGGCAGTGAAAATTCAAAGTTCTGACATGCTGCTGTGATGATCATGTGATGTTTTAGTGATGGAAATCCCTCGTCTGCAGTGCCCATGTCCATGAGAGCGAACTAATGAATACTAAGCAGGTAGCATCCTGGAATCATTAGTTTATTACCAAATTTCAGGGAAAAAATAGGGAAAGAAACCTGATTCCCAGTGGTTGTCCATGCAGTTGGGAAAAAAAAGAAAAAAAGAATATAGATATTCTAACAAGAGGAAAAATAAGTGTAGCTTCTAGTAACAATAATTCTATGCAAAAATGAATGTGATATCAGCCAAGATGTTAGTATGGTTACTAAGAATACACCATAGAATTTTGCAGAGAGATTTGCTTATGGATCATGTTATACATGCAAACAGTACAGCACATGCTGCTGCATACCCAGAGCCCAACACTGTTTCTTAGGTACAGTTACATCAGCACACTCTTGCTGAAGTTAATTGAGGTCAATGCATTTGCACGGGTATGGCTGAGAGAAGAATTTTAAAACTGAGCTTCTCAGAAAAAAGCGTGTATGTGTGAATATTGGCTCCAGCTTTGGAGGCCTGTTCTCTCTTCTGCTCACTTTATTCTACACCATCTGGTGAAGCCAAGAGATCATGAGTATGTATAACACACAGGAACTACATGCCCTTGGGTAGCAGTCAACCAAAAGATAAGTATGCAAGAAATCCTTATCACATTACTTTGAAGGATAAAGATAACAGAGGAGTGAATTTGAAAGATACGTCAGGAACAGAAATATGATCAGACAAAGAGTGTAAAATTTTGGGAGTGGAAATTCACAATGCAAATAGCATTTTAGCTCCAGAAAGACCCAAGTTGTCACCTTGTGTTGATAATGTCAGGAAATCCAACAGCTCAATCTTTGGCAAGCACAGGCAAAAGGCAGCAGCTCCAGTCCCAGTGAAACAGCGGCGAAGTTCCTGCATCAGGCACTGGTTTGTTTTCTGCAATAAAGACCTTTCACATCAACCTGAAACACAAAGGCCAATTGGCTGAGCAGGCAGTCAATATCCCAGGCAGAAAGGAGCCTGAATCGGCAAGTACTCAGGCAGATAATATCACAAACATGAATCTGGGAACCAGATCTATTGTCTTGTGTGAGTGTAATCGAACAATCTTTATTTTCCCCACAGCAAAAGCCAAAAAAGAGCATTAACAAATGGTACCCTGTCATGTAGGTGTCTGAAGCAACTTCTTTAGTAGACGCCATATTTCCATTTCCAGTCATTGACTAACTTGAAGGCCAAGAGTAGAACAGAATAGAGAGGACAGACTAAAATCATCCTATATAGAAGCTGTGGGGGTCACATTTCTTGGTTAAGTAGCTGCATATGTCCTCTGAGACTTCAGGCAGGATAGATCCTGTGTGTTCCCTGCTCATCCAGCCAAGCCTGATTAGTCTAGTCATTCAAAAATACACCCTTCCAAGGGAAAAAAACATCCACAGCCTCCTAGTAATGTGAATCATATGCATCATCAACATACCCCTAAACGTCTTCTAGGTATTTCTCCTCTTTTTCAGCGTCTAGGAGACCTCCTGAAAGGGCCATGGCCCAGATGGCTGTCCAGAAGGCAGCCTTGGTCCATTTCTTTCATAGAGGACATGGGGAGCGTACGTCTGCGTCCCATCTATATCAAATGCAAAACAAAAGTATTGGATGAACCCTTTTGCCTTCTGCATCATTATTAACTATTATTAACATCTTTATTTACTATCTCCACCTATTAATAAGATTAAAACACGGCTAACATTTCGCTGATGCCTTTTGCTCTAAAAGATTCCTCTTAGTTCTTCTTGCCTGCAAGCCAAGGACCATTCTGTGGTGTCCTGAATCTCGCCAAGCAGTTTCCTGTTCTGTATAAAAGCCATAGCAATTGCTATACCTAGTTTTTCTAGGTATTGTACATAGTTGCTCTTGGTTTGCCACTGATACAGAATGGGGTTTGGGCCACAATTACCTCCTTGATGCTAGAATTATGGATTCTGGCCTATTAAAAAAGAAATAATCTTAAAGCATTGCCAGTCTTTGTCCATATTTTCTGCTTGCAACTAATCTCCCACCTGATTTTACACACTTTCCTCCGTAAGGGAAAATGAGACCTTGTGAAGCACCAATTATATGTACTATTGATTGGGACTAACCTTTGCTTGCACATATTATATGTAATTTGGCAATGATCACTTAAAAAGCCTCTAGTATTCAGTCTGCTAATTAACAATTATGCATCATAATGAAGTCTAGAAGTATGCCATGTTTGGCTCAATATCTTTGTGCTAGAAGATAAAATTTATAACTTTCAGAATCAGTTTGCTCAAAGCCTATTCTGTAACTTCAAATTGGAAATAATAGGTTTAATTTATTACAGAAATTATCCTGATGAGTAGCTTAGTTTATCTGGTTTGTGGTCCCTAACAGAGTCCAACCCATACTGCTGGATGTGTTAGCCATGTCACTCATGGATCAGTAGGCTTTCAAAAATTTGAATTAATAGCAGTTCCAAGATAGGTAACAGACAACAATGCTGATATAGATTATCTCAATTTCATCTCCTTTGTTCTTTCTGAGTAGATCATCATCACTGACTTTTTCTAATGCAAACAATTGCATTAGATTTCAGGTAGGAATGTGAATTTTCATTCTGTAGGGATTTCTGTTTTATCTTTCTTTTAACACAAATCTCTGACTTTGGTGCATATCCAGCTGAAATGTTGCTTTCTTTTATGATCTTTGAGGTTTTCAGCTTGGTCATAAAAGTCAGTTGGAATTCATAGTGCATTTGATGTCCCAAAAATGACCCTTTACATTTTCAACCTGTGCTCCTATATATTCTCTTTGGTGTTTGAATAAGAAGGTGATGACACCTGACTATAAGTGAGCACCTGGGAAAGCTGTTAGAGTCACCTTATACCGCGGAAACAGGGACGTATAAATCAGACCAGTGATCCTAAAATGGGTGGTTATAGCAGAATATCTTTGCTTGGAATTGAATTGAAGTATAGTATTTGTTTCGCATGGCCTGAAGACAGCACTCTGGTTTACTATTGTTGTTTTCATAGCATTTCACTGTAGTTGAAAAAGTAATCCAGTGTTTTCTAGGCTAGCTGCAGATTACAACCTAATCGTGTTAACCAGAGGGATACAACTTACAGAAACGTATCTCAGCCTGACTTGAGAAAATGTGAGTGGATATCAGCACTCCTTCCCAGTCCTTCAGCAGGAGGTGTTGGCTCAGAAGTGGAAAATGTTTGTAAGATGAGCAGTCCCTCTGAGTTCAATTACTGCTTTCTGCGATGGCACTGGGGAATACGCAGGTTGGTTACTACCAATTTAACCTCGTAGTGGCTTATGTGGCCCATCGGAAAATGTTCCACTTTGTACTCAGCAGAGATTTTGTCTCTGCAAAAGGACAGTTTTCATGTAAATGTTTCAGGATATACCTTTGAAATTATATTCTTTGATCATTATTCTTAAACAAAAAATACCACCGACGGGATCAGTAAAGGGGTGAAACAGAAAAACCTTCTTTTTTTTTCCTAAAGAAAGCAAAATTAATTTACATTTCGATGCTACTGTTCGTCCTTGAGAAGAATCCCAACCTATTGACTGAGATGTAAGCTGTTTTCTTTTGCCTTATCTTCTCTCCACTTTAAGTGGAGGTAGCATGGAACCTATTATTTATGCAGGAGAATCCCATCATGTTTTGTAATTTTTTTTTACAGAAAATGGCACGTGCTTTTAGAAGAGCAGCTCACTGAACTATATTTTCAATTTCAGGAATTTGATTTAGGGTGCTCCTTTTCATATTTATGGCCTCAGCTTAGCACCTAAGTGCATGGACTGTACACTTGGGAGGTTCATTTTAGCCTCCAGTTAGGGGAACTGGAGCCTCAGCTGAGGCAGTCAGCTTTGCAGACCAAGCCTGTGTATTTGCTAACCAGGTTTGCAGACCAAGCCTTAAATTTAGTGCTCTGAAACTCATATTAGCTTTTGGTGAAACTTTATACTGAACGTGAGGCCTCAAGCCCATTAGAGAGATTAGAAAGACCCGATTTATAACTTGCCCTACTGCCTGAGAAATGTTTCAGGATGCAAAATAAAATGTGAATTTGCAGACACAGGTTTTTCTGTAGATACTTAAATGAGACTAATCCCTCTTTTCATACAAAGCTGTGCACCTATGCACATTGTCATCTGACCAACGCAGCTGTAAATTTAGGGTATTGTATTTTCAGAAGAGTGCAGAGTCAGTACATTTGTTTACTGTATAAAGTATGTGTAAAAGAGGTATGCAAAGAAAAAAAAAAGCAGAGAAGAATCCATTGTTTTTTCTATGTTTATATATGTTTCCTTATGCACTTGCAAAAAAATGTCTATAGTCCTTTTTAAGCACCTTGCAAATTATGAGTGAACTGTCACATCTTGTGTAAAATGACAAAAAATGTATGAAGTCTTATAACACATGCAATGTTTTCCTTAATTCCTTTATTTACATTGTTCAGTATGTTTATTATGTGCACTATTTTAACTAATTGTGTGTTCATGGCACAATCAGAGACTCCGTCATGGAATAAATATGTTGAGTAAGTATCCTTGCTGATTTACAGCTGCCCTGTAAATAAGTCTTGTTCTTCCTCTTCCATTTGTTACAGTCTTCTTTTCATCGTTCGCTGTTATCTAGTTTCTTTCCAGTAATACTGACCATAGTATCTGTCATGACAAAAATATTTTGCCAGGTGTGTGTTGCTTGTAAAAAAATCCCTTAGTAAGTCAACTAACAATTTTTAGTCTACCAAGATACTTACTGCTAAATGCACCTGCTATGCTACGTCTGAATGAAATCACATATGGGGAGAACTCCATTTGAAACTGGCTAACCTTCCACAGTTCCCATGCAAAACATTTGCTGATTGGACACATTAGAATAGGCTGATGGAGTTTAAGTTGATTTATTTCAGAATATCCTGGACATACTTAGTTCTACCCTTAAACTGAAAGCTACTGGAAGCAGAAGTTTCTTTTGGACTGAGCACGTCATGAGAAGTGTTCCCCTCTACTCGTTGGTAGGCATACTTTATGAGCAAGCATAAAATTGTCTGGGAACACTTTTATGAGGATTCTCATCTTTTTAGCTTGTCAAACCTCCAAAAAATAGCAAAGACATCACTTGAAGGTTTTCTGGTTGTTTGGGTTGTTTTTTTTTGTTTGTTTGTTTTCGGGGGTTTTAAAAATAATTTTAAAAGAGACTGTCGGGCTTCAGAAAGCCCATGTCATTTCTTTAAGTTGCTTTAATATATTCCTGTTAGAAACAGATACCAGATGCACAAGCTAATCAACCTACAGTGCATTAAACAATTATTTTGGCTCATTGAACCAATCAGAACACACTTTTTATTTTTGACTGACATATGATAAACACAGCCATCTGCTGCTCTATAGCCTGGTGGTTGGTCTACTAAGGGCTGTGAGGAAAGACAGTAAAATGCCCTTATTTTAAGTTTCATAAAATCATGCAGGGCACATCTTCTAGGCCATAAATTACTAATTATAGATAGCACTGAACCAAATATTTCATCCGATCACAATAACATCCTAATCCCAAGATGTTTCATGTATTTCTGTATAGTGTACTACCTTCAAATACATCTGTGACTTTCTTTTTCCCCTGATTTCCTTTTCTTATTGAAAACTGTCACACAGTACCATAGCCATGATGTATTTGGCTGAAACATGCCCATCTCATCCATGTGAGCCAAAATTTGGTGGGTGGGTCTACAGCTGGGAAAGCAAACATTCTGGACGAAAATATCAAAGTGCTTGTTGTATCTTCTATAGGCAGGAAATGTTGGTGATGTTAATAGTGCATCAAGCATGGCATGCAAGAAATGTAGAGCAGAAATGCAAACAGACTCGTGCATCATGGAGTAAATCCTTTCTCTTCCATATTTCCTCTGCTCCTGCGTCCCCTCATACCTCTCAACTTTTCCTCCTCAGATGCATAGAATGAAATCAAAGGGAAGTACTTTTGAGGAGCAAAATAACCCAATGAACTTTAATTCAAATTGATTAATATTGGATTTGGAAAAGGTACATTTAATCCATTTTGTTCTGCTGTTCCAGAGACTTACAGAGGATACGAGAGTAACCTTCTGCAAATATTTGTCCTAGATCTTCCTTCAAAACACTTTCCTTACCATTTTGAAAGAAAATAATTCAACTTAACCCCATGAAATTTTTTTTAAAAATCCTGACTTGTGTCATTAAAGAAGCTGTTCAGTTGCTGGAGGACTTTGCCTGAGCCATTTAGAATTAGATGATGATTATACAATCAATTAAACCATCTGACATGCTGAATAAATACAAGTGGTTTATCATTTTAATGAGCTTATGTACCGTTAAGTATTTCTTTTAGTTTTTTGCATGTGTTTTCTGCATGTATTAGTGAATACATATGCTTAAAGAGATTGTCATGTGGGTGACCTATATTTGAAATATCCGAGAAAAACTAAATAGGAGCCATGAAAAGTCGGGTACGAAACGATGCTTAAGTGTATGGTCAAAGAGGAGATGTGAGAAACATTTAATGCCCACTGTTGCACAAAACCTGTCCTGCTAATCTCCATTATAAGATGAAGTACACGGAGGTTTTACAATGTGTGTAACTAGCTCTACTGTGTGACGTGTTGGCAGGAGGGTGTGAGATTTGTCACTGCCTGTATGTGTGCCCAGTTACAGACAGAGGAATATTGCTAGGAGAAAACATTTTCTTTTATGCATAGTGAAATTCCTCCTTACATTACCACCTTTAATTGCTTACACCTTTTTTTTTTTAACAAACAAGAATCCCAGCTGTTATAATTTTTTGTGTGTGATGGTACTATTATAGCTACTGATGTTTAGGGGCTGAACAGAAAACTCAAACTAGTCTTTCCAGTGAAAGCCCCTAACATCATGACTTATGAGATTTATGGTTTATGGGATTTTAGGTGTTTGGTTTGTTGTTTTTTTTGTTTTTTTTTTTAATAGGCTTTGGTATCATCTACATCTTCATTTGTAGAAAAGGGGTAGGGAATGCCAGTGGTAGATACTAAACATTTATTACTTTTATTAAGATATGCCCTAGAAGACCTAGTCCCGTTGGGCTATATGTCTCAGGTAGAAACATTTAAAAAGAGATGTATGCCCTAAAGTATGTCTTTGATAGCTGGTAGATCCCTGGGTGAATACAGATCTGAATGTTATAAATCAGATGCATTACTGTCCTCTGCAGAGAATTTGCTAAATTTTATTACAAGTATCACCTTTATTACAAGAGGTAAGATATATGTTCCATCCAGCATAATCACTCAAGAGGCGGTTGGTAATAAACATCTTACTAAGGGAGAAAACCACCCTTGTGTCTCTTTTACTGTAAAGCAGGTCAAAATTCCTACATATTGTATTCAGGTGGAAGTTGTTTTCCTCTTTTTCAGTGGGGGAATTCGGTTTAGTTCTGAGGGCTGGTGTGATGTACCATGGACAGTGAAACACAAGGGAAGTTGCAGGAAAAATACCCGTTTTAGCTAATAAAACCAAGTAGTGACATTTTTTTATCTTGCTGTCCTTCAATGTGTCCAGGGCAGGAAGAGATGAGAGGTATGAATGGAACAACTGTCCTCCTTCAAACCAGAGAAACAAGAAGGAATGTGGCATAATCCATTCCTCTTTCATTGGCGATTGCAGGCAGAGCTTCAAAAGTCCCACTGCACAGCTTAGGAGCATAGTATTATTCATGCTTGACTTAATGAGTGAGGATTCATCAAGGTACAGCCTGCGGTGAAAATGATCTTCCTCCTGTGGCTGTCATGAGTGCTTTCCCATTTCTTACATGTTCCTTGGTCCACACATGAAGCTGTTCACACACAGCCCAGTGCTGCAGCCATGATTCACATGAGCAACCCCAACGAGATGGGCAGGAGTGTCCCGTGTGAGTAGGATTGGGTTGAGTGTGCCTCTGCCATTTCTGCTTGCTAATGCTCTTCCTTATCTTGACCACTTTATTCTCCAGGTACACTTTCACTGGCATTTACACTTTTGAGTCACTGATAAAAATATTGGCGAGAGGATTTTGCATGACAGAATTCACCTTCCTTCGAGATCCATGGAACTGGCTGGATTTCAGTGTTATTGTTATGGCGTAAGTAGCACTCCTTTATGTTTTTCAAGACAGCGTTATGCAATAGAACTTTTTAAAAAATTGTCTGGCTGTTCTCTTTTTTTCACTCAAATTGTACTGAAAATGAGAAAATGCTAAAGTATATTAGGATGGAGTTTGTTTTCCCAGGTGGTTTCAGAGGAAGAAGTCAGAGGAATTCTCAGTTCTGTTCTCTTAATTCAGTAGACTATTTTGGGGAAATTATTTACTCTCTTTGTGCTCCACAGAGAAAGCTGTTTGTAAAATATCTGTAATAATACTTGCTAGTAATGTAGTTGCTAGTAATGTAGTTTTGGGAAGCTTCAGACCTCTGAATAGGAAGTGTTAGAGATGTGACTGAATACCCATGTATTTAAATCCCTATTTGTAATCTATCCATCCATAACACCACCAAAACTGTTTGCACATTCTTCACTTCACAAACCCTCTTCATCCTGAAAGTGACTGCTATTTAACTACTATAGGGAATTAATTTAAAAGCCTCTGAAACGTGGTATATATCTTAGGAACAGAAATTTGGCCCCCAACTTGATATTCCCCTTCAGCTGTATACTTCTGCCTAGATTATTAGGGTTCACTCAGGACATGTGGAGTTCTGGTGCTTTGAAGGAGGTTATGGATTTGTGGCATCTAGACAGCTAAAAATACACGGGGGTAGGGGAGCAGTCAGCCAACGCTCGCAGTGGACACAGGGTCAACCCAAGCTCTGGCCAAATGCAGATGCCTGACACTGTTGGTATCTCCAGCTGAGCTAGAAATACAGATTTTCTTCATAGTCAAAGAAGAGAGAAAAGCACGTGAAGACAAAATGTCATCTTGAAGCGAAAGCTAGTAGAGATGCCCTGAAAGGCCCCATTTTCTTATAGCAGAAGGATTTAATCTAATCTCTCTCTATTTGCTGCTTAGTGACAGATATATTATGTTCTGGTTTTAGTTTAGTTCTTGCTGCCTTCTTTAAACCTCATAATTCACAGCCTTAGGTGAGATGCAAGCCTCTTAGCACTGACATTTGAGCTGAACTCCTGGGCCCGTGCCATTTGAATGGAACCAAAATTGGTAAAAAATGTTCAAACTTAGTTCAAACACCAGTAAGGGCCATTGAATTTGGTAGTAAAACTCTGATACACTGCAGGGGTCAGAATCAACATTCTTAGCAGTATTTAGCAGAAGAACAGCATGAAGATGTCCAACACTTACGTGGACTTTATTGGGAAGACTCCCATTTATTTTAGTAGGCTTTGGATCAAAGCCAGCAGTAGGCTGGATCCTGATATCTGTTACTACATTCCTATGGATTTGGCTGAACTGACATCTGGCCATCGTGATAAGCTTTAAAAAAAAAAACCAACAAACTGCAACGCAGATGGGGAGGAGCTTTTGGAGGTCAGCACACATTAGGTATTTTTCTCAGCTAAACTTTTCCCCAAGCAGTGCTAAGTGCAACTCTCCTGCAACATTTAACGGCAGGGCAGAACAACACAAAGTGTCACCAGCCTGCTCTCCTGTCCATCAGACAGCTGGTAAAAGCAGGGTACGATAAATTGATCTATTTGTGAGTTGGGACGTGAGTTCATTTGCAGATCTCTGAACTGAGAACAACATGGAGATCTGTGCATGGGTTCCCTCTATTCTACAAGGAAGGAGGGTTTTGACAATGAGGTAGAAAAGAGCAGAGAAAAAGACAAGATGAACCACAGCTTGCAGCCTTGGCAATGCATCTGCTCCACCTCTTCCCTCAGCTCGGGTGGAGGTTGGGGCATCATCCCCAGCTCTGCAGAAATCCTCTGGGAGCATCTCTTTTACTGTAACTGAAATGCGAGTCTGAACAGTCAGTGTGGGACAAGGTCTGGACATCCCTTAAATTCTGTGCACATTATCTCTGGGTGTTTCGGGCTTAGGGAGCTGGAAAGATGTGGAGCTTTGCACAGACCTTGAGATGGACAGTTGCCCAAAGATCATTCACTCCTTGCAGGTAGGAACCAGGGTTTGGTTCCCAGAAGCTGTGGGCTTACACCTCTTTTTGCTCTTCTGATTCTTCTAGACTTGAATGGCCACTCAGTGCTCCAGCCCGAGGATTCATGAAAACTTCCTTAAGCCTTATTTAATTAGAGGCCTGGATGTCTGTGCTTTCTTTCCTAGCTACATTTCAATTTTCTTTCCAAATGATATTTCACCTCTTAGTTAGAAGAACCCTAGAACAGGAGGCCTGCAACTGCAAAAAATCAAGTTTCTCAACATCAAATTGTAGCAATGGCTGCGCTCTTCAGAATCAGCATCCATCCCTATTGTTTCTTGCTTTAAGGCATATTATACTAACATTTCTAGAAAAGAAAAAAAAAAAAATTGGAATTCTGGAACAGAATAAAAAACAGAAAAGTGTTTCCTTGACCCCACAGGCAGCAGTGAGAGGGTTAAAAGTGACTGTAATATGATCTTCATTCGTGCAACGAAACTTCCTTCCCAAATATGCAAGCAGCAGATAGTACAGAGCATTAGATAATGGACTCTATTCTGATACAATTTATCCTTCATTTAAATCCAATTAGCAAGTAATTTAAAGTAAGACTGATTATACAGGTAACTCTGATGTTGTCTTTGCTTGTAGCTCGTGTAATGCTAGAGGTATTTCCGTATCTGGAAACAAAGGCGACATGAGGGTTCAAAATCGGAAATCCTGATGAGGGGCCGTGACATCTAGATGGACCAAGGGTTCTGAGCTCACAGAAAATCATATTCTTTCAGTGGTGGGTGTTATAGTGGAATGACCATCACTTACTTTCAAGTTATTGCAAAATAACTTCTTACATCCTCTTTTGGGCCAGAACACCACCAACTGGTTGACAGAGAGCAGTTTTAAATAGCACACTAGAGAGTAAGAGGTGCCACGGGTCTCCAGGGCTTTTTTTGAGCTCCTGTGCTAACAGACGCAGGCATGGCTCCTGACCATCTGTGGGGCCGTGGATGGGTTCAGGAGAAATTATGAAACTGCCCCCGTTTAGATAACTCTTTCCCAGACAAGTACTTTCCAGAAGAGGTGAGGGAGAGGCAGCTGTAGCTCTGGGTTGGAAAGTGCCCTGACAAAAGCTTAAAGACAATAAGCAATTCCCTAGCTAACTGGAAAATTTGGGATGGGAATTCTAATTGCTTCTCTCTCCCTGATACAGAGAAATTGATCTGCTGCAATTTCATCCAAGAAATCCAATCCAGTAAATCTTAATTAACTATTGTGAACAAGCAGCAGTAGTATTTACTTCATATGCTTGTTCACATATTAATAATGTGCTTTTATGAATCTCTGGTCAGCAAAACCATATTCCCATGCTATTGTTTCTCCTCAAATTATTTTTTACCACCCTTGCCTGCTGCAGAAGAGTTTGGGAGAGAAGCACTGGGTAAACCTGGGTAGGAATTACAAAAAAGGTAAATCTTTGCCCGGGCTCCCCTACGAGATTATGAAGAGGAGAAGCAATATTGCTCTTTCAGTTTATAATCTGGATTAGTAGACATGGAG
Organism: Ibidorhyncha struthersii; assembly: GCA_013398815.1. Classification (NCBI taxonomy): domain Eukaryota; kingdom Metazoa; phylum Chordata; class Aves; order Charadriiformes; family Charadriidae; genus Ibidorhyncha; species Ibidorhyncha struthersii. Next base: position 386,393 of record VZSZ01003297.1, on the reverse strand, counting down.
AGGATGCTTTGTCCTCCCCAGAGGCCTTTGCACAAAGCCCACTTAAGCAGGCTTTGTAAAATAACCAGGTGAGGTTTTTTTCCTTAACGTGGAAAAACAAATGCCTCAAATAAGTAGAATATGTAAATGAATTTTAATAGAAATTTAATATGGAAATCAAAGGGTCCAAGAGCTCTTTTGTTCAGAAGATACAGTGGTGACTATGCTTTTACTATATCCTGATTTGGAGGAAATAATTTTGTACAACACTGATAAAACCAAACTCATTCCATCACTGACCCTCCTGGGAGCATTTAGCTCAGACATGGCATGGATCTCCACGGTGACCAAAATAGGCATGGCAATGAAGGGCTGGGATTGGTATTTTAATCATAAATAGTTTTTAGTAGAATTGCAATTATATTAATTCAAAATCCTTCTTCCTGCAGCCAAAGGGCATGGATTTGATGTACACAATAAAATAAAATTTTAAGCATCTCTTGAAACCAACATCTGCTTTACTACAGAGTACAGCATCTTAGAATAAATAACCCAGTAGAAACATTTGCACTGATATTTTCCGATGTTGTCCTATATGTAGCTTGCAGAAGCTATTATGTGAAAAGTGTACCTGGGTATTTGAAGCTTTTATTTTTTTTTAAGAGCGGCAAAATAACTCTTAATGTTTCCTATAATGTAAAGAATTTTTTGTTAAACTACATGATGGTAAAATCTTTAAAGTATTTATTGCTGAACAGAACAATAACAAAGTTCACCCAGTAGTTTTAAAGAATTGATGCCTATTAGATAAGTTTAATAGTTCAAGAAACATTTGAAATAATGTGCACTATGAAAAACCCGGGACAAATGGCATCAAAGAGCAGCCTGAAAAGTGGATGCACCTCTCATTCGGCTGCATTTGCTCCCACTATGTATGAATGCATTCTTCATTCAGACAAGTCTCATACTCTATTGTATAATGCCAAATAACTGTGACTTAATTCTACAGGTATGTAGGAGAATTTGTGAATGTAGGCAGTGTTTCACCTCTTCGGACTTTCAGGGTATTGAGAGCTTTAAAAACTATTTCAGTAATCCCAGGTAAGAAGCCCTGATCCTTATGTTTTGGCTCTCAGCTACAAGTGATTCTTTCTCTGTCTCTCTTTGTCCCTTTGACTGTCGTTTTTTTGCTGGTGTTTTGTCATTGTCTGTGTGTGACTTTCCCTTGTTACAGATACATAACTGAATTTGTGGACCTGGGCAATGTCTCAGCCTTACGAACGTTCAGAGTACTGCGGGCGCTGAAAACAATCTCAGTCATTTCAGGTGAAAATCAGGTTAAACACTCCGGCTGCAGTTAAAGCCTACATGCCATTTCCAGTAGTAAACACAGTAATTACAAATGACTTAACCATAGATACTGATCAGGAAATGGAGGAATGTAGGGAATGTGACCTGTCAATAGAATACATTTTTCATGTGTTTTTCCAGTACTGTTTTTGTGGGCAGAAGGAGTTAAAGTCCCTCCAGAAGTACAGACCTCACTAAGACGAGCGCTGCTGTAAGAAAGGTGGTATGTGGCGGCTCGCGAATCACATACATAAAGTGCTCATTCATGAACCATATGAAAATGGCAATGAAACTCTTTTAAACTCTTCAGATATTGATTTTTAAAAATGGAAGATTAATGACCTCAAAATGCGTATTCGTGCTTAAAAGCACATCGGTAGAGGAATCTAAATCTGTGCTGTGAGCTGAGGTGTCAAGACAGCAGGCATAGATAGCCTAATTTGTCATGGTTTTTATGCATTTGCATGTGATAGAAACACTGTTTAAATTTCGGACGCTGGAGAGATCAGAAAACATTTCATCATTGATTTCGGTAACTTCAGCATTTCATCACCTCACACTTTCTCATGTATTCAAGGATATGATTTCTCCCCCCAAAAAAGAAATCAGTGTTTTACTACAGATCTGGTAGTAAAAGAAGCTCTTTTTTCATAGCTTTTTATCTAATCTATTACTATTTTTTAAAAATAATAAATATTATTTACTACTAAGTAATTTATGCAGAGGTGAGTCCACTGAGGACTAACCGTATGGCAATACTTTTTTGCCAGGCACTATCTATGGACAGGTCTCATTCAGCCTCAGTGTTTAACATCTCCAACCTGCATGACAAGGTAGAGAAGATAGCAAAAACCATGCATGGTAGATCTTATCGGTGATAATCCTGAACAGATGTTGGCAATTACATGTCATAAATATTCCAAACATCAAGAGAACTGCTCAGATTCTCACACACAGCTCTTTAAGGTTAGAAAGGCTTTTCCACCCATTATATTATGCACATCTACACTACAATATAAATGTATGTATTACAACTAATCACCAGCACTCACATGGAGTATAAACTAGAAATGGGAATTCTGGAATTGAGGTGTTAAGAAAACATATATATGGGTCTAGAGCTTAGTCCCTCATTAAAGTAATGAAAATCAGTGAAATTACTGAAAGAGCAAGGTACTTTTCATTGAAAGTGTATGTCAAAATATAGCTTTTAAAGAATACTTTAAGGTGATCATTCATTAGGTCTGGTATTCCTTGAAATCAGTTCCCATCTTAATTTTTGTCTTGAATTTTAGAAAGAATACTCTATTAGCAGAGAGGTGTTTGGGGTTTTTTTTGTTTTTTTTTTGTGTTTTTTTTTTTTCTTTTAAATTTCCTCTAATTGGATTTCCATTGAGAAATGCTTTTTTTTTTCCCTGGGAGACAGAAAGTTGAGCACAGTTTTACAGATCACATGGAAGAGTAGTGGCGAATCAGAAAGAAAAGCGGAGTTTCCTAGCATCCTTTGCTAGCAATTTTGAAGACTAACTTAGAGGGACAGACATCTCCAGGGGACACCTTTCACTTTCTATCCTGTCTCAAGCTTGAGGTTTTCAAAGCAGGGCCTGTCAATTTTGTGGAATTACATACATAGCAATTTTCTGCTGTCCTGTATCAGAGTTGGAGCTGAAGCTTGTTTTACATCAAATGATAAATTTTGTCTGGTTTTTTTTAGTGGGAAAAAAAGAGTACTGAGATTCAGAAAAACTTTATTTAAAAATACACCAAAGTCCTTCAGTGATATTAAACACTGAGTTGTTCCATTTGTTGGTTAACAGAAAAAAAGAGAGATGAGGAGTATTATTTATTAGAATAATACATAATAACTCACATTATGTTTTTTTCTTTCTGACTATTTGATTAGTTTTTTGATAACTGCATTTTTAGGTACTAGTAACTAAATTATTTGCTGACATAACTGCATGAAGATATGCTAATAGAATATCTGGCCTTAGATTTTATTGTCAAGATTACTTCTGCCCTGAGTATGTTTAAATTACAGATGTGGAGTGCTACAAATTGCCATGGAACACCTAGCTGCCCCTAAAACACAGCTAAGGTTTCTTTTGAATGTTAGAAGATAATTTCAGAGGAGTCGGTTCATTTTTCAGTTAGACACATATATTTTAAAAGAGATATTGGTCATGATGCTGCAGTTTATTTGGAGATCAGTCTGAGTTTTCAATGATAACAAACATAGGCTTATGCTGAGATGAAATATCTTTCCACAATAGACTTAAAAATGAAAAGATGATGAACACTAATATCTTCCATGAGATTTTTGGGTTCAACTGCTAGAGAGAGTAGAAGGTTGTTATTTTTGCTTCCTCTTTTACATCTTAGGTGAAGAACGCCAAGATGTATCCTCCTTTGCAAATATCTAAGTTTTTCCTCAATAATATTGATCACCCTCTTCCATCAGGTAGTTATATTTGCACAAACATACTTGAACTCAGCATGCTCAGTGAAATTGCTTACCGAAAGTAATGGGCCAAGTCCTCCGTGGCGTAAGGCTTCTGTCCAGCAAAGCACTTAGAGGCTGGTTTTCAAAGGCATTCTGCTTCACTTGAAATCAATGAGTTTCACTATTGACTCCAGAGGGAGTCAGTAAAGCTAACAACTACTGCTTTTAAAAATCTCACCTACCTTTAATGCCTCGCTCTAAGTGTGCGGGCAGGCACAGGGACATTTAGGGGACACAGACTCACAGGACTCAAAAAGATCTCCCAGACTCTTAAAGTACCATCCCCTGGTCTAAGGCTGCGTTTAGGATAGCTCAGACCTGGTCTGATATTTATTACCTGACTTGTTCTGACAATCCTTCAAAGGTGGAGGTCTCATGATCCTCCTGAGAAGTTTGTTCCAGCACGTCATTGCTTTTGCCATTATAAGATTTGCCCTGGGAGGACAGGGTCAGATCCAGTTTCAGCAAACCAAATATTAGCATCTACCAGCAAGCTGTGTACTTCCCACTCACTGGAGATCTGAGGCTCCATTTGGTTGCCATCATGCCAGAATCTCCTGCTCCCCAGGGCCATGGATCACCTGCAGGTCCTGTCTCTGAATCTGGACCTCCATTCAGCCTCACTCTCGCTTGGTGCATTATCAGCTTATTGTTTTTTACCCTACAGCCACTGTGTAGGACATCAGGTCAGTGCCCTACCTTCTGTGGCAGCCCTTAACATGCTGGAGAACCTTCATGGATCTCCTCAATTTTCCCTTTTCTACACTAAACACACACATTTCTTTCTGTTTTCCAGTTGCCCAGGATATCGAGAGAAAACAAGCTTTGTACGGTACCTGGGTATCTGTTTATCCAGACTTGTTAAAGGAAAAATGTTTTTAATTTCTTCATATATCCCTTATGTTCAGGTGCTCAGAAATAGGTAACATTTTCTCTATAGGAGCATAAAACCTTTAACTCTCAGTGATTTTATTTATTAATTAGCGTCTTGCACATTGCCATGGCAACTGGATTCGTTCGTTTTCAATCTGGATAGGAACCATGGTCAGCAGCAGAACAACCTCTGAAGTCACTCATTTGTCTTCCATTACCAGTGTATCCAAGTCCCAGTGGGCTCAACAGGAGCCCTTTCCATGACAATAGAGGGTCTCGAATAATAGTTTATCTGTGTGGAAATCACCAGTGGTTTTTTTTACTACTAATGGAGGTAATTATGAGCCCTGAGGTATGCCCTCCTGTCTGCCTCCCCATCAAAAGCCTGCAAAAACGCAGGCCGTTGTCATCACCACCACCACCAGGATTTTGTAAAGCGCCTGTATCCAGAGAAGCTCCACTGCTCTTTGTGGAACAGGTGCGTGCATCACAGATACTTCACATAAAATGACAGGATACTGGCAAAAGGTGACCTCATAGAAAATTGGGCCAAGGCACTTTGGGGCCTGATGCAGCTCCCGTTTAAGTTAGTGTGAGTCTAAAGGCTATAAATAGTGCTGTGAATGTTACCCAGTACTTTACTGATAGCCAGAACAGAGCTTGGAGCACAAGAATTAAGACTGTGTGGAGGAGACTGACCCTCGTTCACTGCTTCAATCTCAGTGAAGTCCTCCTGCAGAGAGATAAATGTCATCCTTCTGGTGGGCGGATCACTTAAATCAAGAAGTAACTATCCCAGAGGTGAGCAATACATGACATATTTGTGTTTTCCTTGGAGACTGGCCTGAAAGTCGCATTTCCATGCAAAGATGGTCTACACGAATGCTGACAACCATTCAAATTTGCTAACATGCTATTAAACTCTAAACAGCCCCATGTCTCAGTGGCTGATGACAACATACGTTCGCCAAGAGTGCACTCCTCTCTCCCTACACGCACATGACTCATGCAGACATTTACAAGATACACTTGTATCCTCAGGAGAAGGAGTAGGCTGGGTGAGGACAATCGTGGTGCAAGTCACACTCTTTTTTTGTTTTTGCCTTTTCTCCCTGCTCGTTTCCAGACTGTGCATGAAAGTGTCTGATGTTCTGTAGGTGATTGCCAACATCTGGTATGGATGTCATACTGAATTATGCTAATACTTTCTCACATCTTGTAGAAGGAATGGATGGTGTTGTGGGATCTCGCCATTTCTCATTGTTTGGTGTTGCTTGCATTTTCTATGGTTTCTGATTTGCATTTGAAAACCGATTATTTGATTAACCTCTGAATGTGGTAATTTCTACCTGCATTAACAGGAATCGTTGGGCCAAATCCTTCTTGCTTTCTGCAGATGTCAGGCTGCCTATACAGCCCTTGTTCCACTGATTTTGGATCTCGTGGTGTTTTTCACCAGGAACAAGCAGGATTTGGCCCAGAATTGTGGAAATAATTCAGTGATTCAGGAAAAGCCTGTATCGATTACTCCACAGGGAGTAATCTATAGACGCATTCTCATTGACAGGCGTAGATGTTACTCAGCTTTGGATCAGATCCTCATTTTTTCTGCATGCTGCCTGGTTTGATGTTTGACTTGCAAGAATTAAGTAAATGCCTTTAATGCCCCATAAATAGTATCTTCTATTAAGCTATATTGCAGTCCTCTCATTGGCACTATTTCAAAGGAGGATTATTTATCTAGAAGATTTAACAGTGCTCTAAATTTGAATACATCTAGCATTGCTTTTACAAAACACGGGACTGATTCAGAGAAATGCAGAGCACCTGCAAGAGGTTCTGGGTGTCCTTATTTCCCCTCAGCCCTTCCATTTGTGAGGCATGGAAAGTTTAAATGAACGGTGATTTAAACACTTTGCTTAGCAGTGAGTTGTGCCAAACTACTTGATGGATGTTACTTAATTTTCTGGGCAAATTTTGTTTTTAAGGGTGAGAAAAAACAGTTAGACTGTAAGTATACCACTCCCAAAATGGTTTTCCTGGAAAGTTTTAACAAAGGTCCAGGAGGCAGGGTAAAAGTTATTTTTAAATGGTCTTTAATTACAGCAATTGTATTACTAAAACATTCTCTTCTTAAACTGTTCGAAAGCCTGGATGCTATTAAAACAAAAAAAAAGAAAGAGAAAGCAAAGCAGAAAGCCCTCTCATAATGAAATTATTTGACACCTGCAAGGAATGAACTTGTAAAACTAATAGTATAGGATTACCATTCTATTTAAAACCCCAGTAAGTAAACTGAGAAAAACACGTTTCATGAAGTGACCTGGAAATTAACAACACTGGGGCCTGATTTTGAAAACAGATAGTCTTTATTGATGATTAGGATTTTGTAGGTCTTGTTTCCTCATATTATCCTTATTCACATTAGGACTCCTATTGTCCTTGCCCATGTGAGTAAGATTAATTAGTGTACTTAGATGATACAAATGCAGGCCTCAAGCTTGTATTTGTATTACAAACAAATAAATGTGCTGCAGCGATTTCACAGAGGGTATTGCAGTAAAAGAATTTGTGGTTTGGCTTTTTTCCCTTTCTTAAGACTCGGTTTGCATTTGGACTTCCCAAGTTTCACCAGCTTCAGTGAAGAAACATCTGTGCATTCAAAGGGCAACCAATGATGAAAATCATCAAAAAAAAATCAGAATATTAGATAAAAAAAACATATTCTATTGTATTTGCAAATCATATTTCTTTTTCCCCATCTCACTACTTGTTTAAGAGTCGGCTGTCTTAAAGGTCTTATACACTGGGTAAGGGTGAGACACCTGGAAGTCCTTCAGAGTTGGGCTACAACTAAAACTGCTTTCACTTTAGATATAAAATTCACCCAAGGCTAGATTATTAGAAGAGCTATGCTTTTTATTTATGCATCAAAATAGGTAGCCAGATCTACAGAAGGACTCAAAGTTCAAAGCTGCCCTTTTTCTAGGTACCTGAATAGAACGGATGTCATTTGTAAAATCTCTTCCTGCTGAGGAGTGCAGATAGCATGAAAACCCAGATTTTGCCTGATGTTTGTACTGCAATATTTTTTGCTTTATTCTTGAGTAGAGCGGGAAGCTGTCTAAGCTCTCCCTCTTTACCATGCCACAAACTAGCTTCAAAAAGGCAAACAACGAATTTAGTGGAGAAAGGGGGCTACCCACACCTGTTGGGTCAGTCCCTTTTGATTAAATGGCCATTTAATAGAAATTAATATAATTCACAGGTTAACCTAATGACAATACCCTATGTAGGAGTGGAATATTTCAGGCTGCTGGATACAGGGACTGCTGGGCCTTTTGGCCATTCTAGCAGCTCACCCTCCTTTGAGAAACTGTGATTTCCTCTCACTTTAACCACAGAATTTTAAGCAAAACCGAAACCCCATTTTGCCTTCCTATAAGTCCTCAAGTACATTTTCATATGATTTTAAATTATACAGCACTAGCTCAACCTTTGTGGCTGCCAAACTCTTGGGGTGGAATTCCAGGGAACTGAGATTTAATGTGTATGATCATATTCAGTGAGCAAATCAATGTGCTTCTGAGTATTGCCCAGGAGAATTCCTCCTGTTTCCTCTTTGCGTTTTCTTTTTTCCATTTAACTCAATTTCTCTTACTGCTGCCATACTGGTGACACTGATTATCAGAAGCACTGATTACTACTTATCGAGTATTAATTAAATATAAATAAGAAACAACAAAACTGCTACCATTGTGCAGCTGATATTAACGTCCAACTACAGCACACAAGTTTAGAAGAAGGGTCTTTTTTTGAAAAGAGTGGGTTTTGTTGTATTCATGTAATATTTAATCAGCTCAAATAGTGCTGATCTCCAGGAAATCAATACAAAGCAAACAATATCTTTTGAGAAAACAGTATAATTATTTATGTCTATATAGTTATAGAATAATAAACTGAAGCTAGTGTTACAGGGTGAAATAACACAGGAGAAGCTAATTTGTGTGACCCAGGCCTTTGGTGTTTGTAATAAGATGATTTATCTACATTGGCAGCATATTATAAAATTATTATAATATTATAAAATTATTAACTTCGCCCAGGTATTGCTGGAGCCTCAGGTTGTTTTACTCAAATAATTTCCATTAGGTTTATTTGATTGCCCATATTATCTGTCTTATTTCTAATCCCAAATTTTGTGTCTTAAGCAAATGAATTGAAGGCAGAGGAATTATCAATATCAGGACAGCAAGCTGGATTTTGCAACAAAATATGTAAAATAGTCAGGGAATAAGTAATATTTCCGTACCTCTTCATCTGTTTATGTGAGGGCTAAAGTTAACAGAATCACCTGAGATTTAAAAGTAATTCACATTCTCAAAATTCAGTGGGATTTAGGCTTTACAACCTTTACTGCATCTCAATGAAGATATAAAAGACATTCTGTATTTTCTTTACCCATGAATAATTTGCATTTCACTGTTCCACCATCCAGTTCTTTCCCTCCATTTTTAAATGAGTGTTTGTGTAAGGGTATTACCAAGACTTTTGTCCAGACAAAAGCAGGCCAAACTAAACATTCATAGTGATGACTTGTCCCTCGTTTCTGCCGTTCAATTACAAACATGTAGTAGAAACCCTTCCGATTTTCCTTTCCATGGAGATTTTCATCATGAAAAGTAGCTATCTGCAGACATGTTTCAGCCTCTCAGTCTATAAACTCTTGGCTTTTATCTCCCTAGGACTGAAGACCATTGTAGGGGCACTTATCCAGTCTGTTAAGAAACTCGCTGATGTGATGATCCTGACCGTTTTCTGCTTGAGTGTCTTTGCCCTCATAGGCCTCCAGCTCTTCATGGGCAACTTGAGACACAAGTGTGTCAGGGACTACACCAAGTTTAACTCCACCAATGGCACATTGTATTTGGATGGTAGGATGTGGAACACCTCAGAGGAATTTCTTAGTGATCCAGGTAAGCTCTTCCTTACCCTGTTTGTTTTTTAGTTGGTTGGTTTGTTTTTTTTAATTATGTTGACCAAAATCTATATGTGAATCAGCAAATGCAGCATTATCTTACTCTTTATGATGTTGATGTGATTTCGAAAGATCTAGGTAGCTTTTTCTGATCTCTGTGGTGCCTTCACAGTCCATGCTGAAAGTATTTCTGGTGCTTTCCTGTGATACAGACTAAGGTCCTTATTGCATCATTGATGATTTTCACAGTTTTAGGGTGTCTTCTGATATTTTTCTTTAAGATCCCTTTCCTGGAATTAGGCAATCACATGAAAATTTCAGCTCTGTGTGTGGGTCTGGTTTACGCAGTTTCTTTAAGACAATTTATAGCTCTTGTGTTTTCTAGCAAAACTTCAAAATGTGAAATAAGATTATTAAAAAATCAAAAAGCGAAGCAGACCAATTCAGTATTTATTAATCTGAAAAATCCCAAGAGCAATTTTTTAAGGAATTCTTATGTTATTAGAGCCCTAACTCATTATCTGGGTTGGGCCATCCTGCAGTATCTGGTGCTCCGATGTTTGTTATCAAAAGGCTTGTCTTCTAGGCCAAAGCAACTTTTAATACTCTACAGTCTGCTATACCATGAATTACAATGAAATCAGTTCACTGAACTAATTTATTAACATTTTTAGGAAATAAGCATTTCATGTAAATAAACTTCAGAATGTAAACAAGTGGTCCAGCTGTCGCTGCTCCAAAGCCCTCTGAGTCACCGGAGCACCCACAACAATTGCAGTGGACATCAACTCACATCTAAAACAATTCAGTGATGCTCTTGAGGGAAGGAAGCAGCCAGACTCGTGTGTGTTGGTAGGAACTTTTGACCAGTGAGCTTTGGTGTTTTATTTATTTTGAGGAGAAGAATGAACCCCATAGTCAACTCATTAATTGGAAATTTGGCTGGAAGGAAGTGACGTAGTGTCACGGGGTACTTCTGCTCTGACTGTGTGGACCCTGCAGTCCTGTATCTCCAGCCATCTGCACTATAAAAACCCTGCACCTGACTCCTGGAAGTTGCCTGGCTTGACCCAGGGCTCTGTTGAATGTCTGGCACAAGGTTGCCTTCAAGTCCTGCTGGCTTCTTTGCATGTACATCTTTTCAGCCAGGCTACATGGTCCAGGGATTGGGCCAAGGGCAGGCCCACCACTCCCCACTGGTGACTTCTGGCCTTTTAGCTTGACTCTCTCTCCCTGCAGTCTGAGCAGCCCTGGAAGGAATGGTGTTATAAAGGTTTCATTCAAGGAATAAAAAACTCAACATTGATATCTCTACTGCATGATGAGGTTGATGCAGCATTAAGAAAGGGCAGCTCATGAAGCTCTGGCTGAATGAGGGTTGTCTTTGAGACTGACCCTGACCATCAGGTTATGTGTCCTCTCAATGTCCTTGTATCAGAGCTTCTTGTCAGCTGAAAGGGGAAAGAGCTCTGTGCCAGACCTAAACAACCACACTAGACCTGCCCTGGCAGGTGATGGGTCTGCTGACATGTTTTCCCACCTATGTTGTCTGTGCTTCCAGCTTGGAGTGCTCGTGGAGCTAATAAAGGTACCTGTGCACCTGTAGTGGATTAAGACATGTCAGGGCTCCTCCACCCACAGATAACTGACAGCCATGTGAGGTGCTGCTCTCTGTCTCTCATAGAGGCTGTGAGAGATAAAATAGTGATGGCTGGAACTGTAAAGGCCTGAAATAAAGGTGAAGGGGTGAAATGGAGCTGTGAAGATAGCCTGGCTCTCTGGAAATGGAAGTAGAGTAAATGTACCACTGAATAGACTCTATAAGAATATAGTAAATGCCAGGGCCAGCTGCAGCATTGCTTTAAATGGGAGGAATTGCACAGCTGCTCCAGCATACTGTGAGTAGGTTTATTTGTGTGGTGTTGATATGGGGAGGAGGGGAGATGCTCCCATAAATCCATTTGGTAAATCCAGCAGTGGTTAATGCGGTCACTAAAATATACTTGTTATCACTAAAGGAGATTTACCTGTTACAAAGGCAATCAACTTAATTCACTTTAAGCCATTATCTCACTAAAGTTTGACCGTATGGTATTAATAGTAAGTAATAATAATACCAATGAATGTTTTCATTATATCTGAAAATAAATATGTGGTGCATTATGGCAAACAGCCGTCAGTTATGGTGGATGGACAAAAATGCTTTAAATAGCTGAAGCCTTGAGTCAGTGCAGCAGGCCACTGAAGAACTAGAAGAAAAGTATATTTATAGGAAAAATGTACTGACATCTGAATAAGAATAACGAAGTGTTCCTCGAAATGCTGGAGAAGGTGGCTTAGCTATTAGGCTAGGGAGAACAATATTGAGTAGGATTTTCATTTAATGTTGACTATTGCACTAAAGCAATTCAGAAATGGAAGGATTGGCTCATTTTGTAACTAGAGGGGATAGTGCTTTATATTTCATTTTGCCTAAGTATTATGGTGAAATGAAGAGACTGTAGTAGTACTGACCACAATTTAATAACAGTCCGAATTTCAAGTACTTCAAGGAATTAAGCAATACATAGTTAGATTAAAATGTAGGCAGACCAAATTAGATAAAAAGAGGAATATATTAAGAAACAGAGTAGTTTCAGTGTTTATTCTGAAGAAGAACTAGAGAAGAAAATTGGCCAACGTGTTGAGATAGTAGAGTTCACTCCCAGGGAGCACAGACAATTACAAAAGCTCTTTGGAGACTTCAAAGCCAATGTGGCTGAGTCACTTAGTTTGGAGCAGGGATACTAATCTGGAAAACAGAAAACAGAAACCTGAAGTACTGTTGGAGATCCATAATAATACTTAAAAAAGAAAAAAGGATTGTAAAGAAATAAAGGAGTGAAAAACACTCAAAAGCAAAATTGGAAAAATTCTGTTCATCGGGGCACCAAAAAAGAGAATCAAAACAGGGTGATCTGTCAGGTCTGTTCTTCTTGGAGAGCACAAGTTTGCTCTGGATTCTTTGAGAGAGTTCTAATGCTTTAAAGGACAGCAGGGAGCTTCTGAAATGGCATCAGCCTCCTCTTGTGCCTTTGAACCTTTTTTGCATGAATGGAAAAACAAAAATGAGTGAAACCCCTTAAAAGGGTAATACAGTGAAGAACTGCCTGGTGTGGCAGAAGAAATAGCTGAGAGACTTAGTCATGATGTGCAAAGAAAGATAAGAACTTGGTTTTCAGCCTTTCTGGCCCTTTTTAGCTTGAGATAACCGTGTGCCACAGGCACTTGATACAGGAGACATTTTGGTTTTGTAGAAGGCCGGACATAGCTTCAGCTCTGCTTTTTTATTCAAAACTGACTTGGTATCCGGACTAAATTGTATCCTCTTTCCTTAGCTCCTTTCAGCCCACAGGCAGGAAATTGTCTCATCTGTCTTCTCACTCCTTTTGTTTTAATTTTATAGATATGGAAAAAAAGTCAGTTTATAAACTTTGATTGCATCATCATTGGCTTAACCACAGTTACGTGGTAACACTTGATTTTTGGTTGATCCTTGAGGAAATAACCACCGTGCCCCCAGGGTTCAGGAACTCTTTCCCTTCGCTACACACTCAAGACCCACATGTGCTTCCCTGCTCTACCACTGTGGTCACCAGGACTATTTTGGCTGATGGTGCAGGTGCTGCCCAGCCCCTCTGCTACCCTTGTTCCTGTCTTTTCCACCAATGAAGGCAGCATACCAGCACTAGTAGTGGTGGTGGTGGCAGAAGAAAAATCTTTTTTTCCCTAAATCTGAAAAAAAAAAAAGGTCCATTTCTGTGCGTTGTGGATCCATAGCCAGTGACCCCCCACCACCTCCCCTTTCAGGCTTTTGGCTGGTACTTAGTCTTTCTTGCATGAACTTGTCAATCCTACACTGCAAGCTCGCTAGTGTTATTGAGAATTGTTGGGTTGTCTCCTCCTGTTGTGCATCTGCCACGAGACAATCATATAAACTAAATCCCATAAGGACTAAGGATTTCCTACTTATCCAGCCAACACTTTGCTTGCTCTTGCCATCGTTTCAGTGGCTCCTGCAGCTGGAGAAAATGCCAGGTGACTTGGGAATCAAGGGGCAGAGCCCTTAGGCATAGGGATTCAGCGGGAAAATCCACACTGAGAGATCTCTTCCCTTTAGCTTCGCTAATCACTAGGTCCTAGAATACAAAAGTGACAGCAAACATTCCTGATCAGACTGTCAAGAGGGGACTTTCTTGGCATTACCATTAAAAGCTTAATTCAGTGAAAGCAACTTCATCTAAGCTACTGCAGGTGCCTCTGGTTTCTCAGCTTAGTTAGTGGGCACCGCAGTCGTGGTAAGGTGAGATAACTGCTTAGTCTCTCCTCAACTCACAGTGGAGATGCAGGTCTAAAATCTGCCTTTTGGTGGGCACATCTGTCTCAGGATGAACAGGAGGATTTTCCTGTTCCTTCCACCAATTTAAATGACTCTAGGTGTTCACAACTGACACACCAACCTCTAAGAAAAAGGCTTATCAGAAAAGTTATTCCAGTCTGGTTTTGCCTCCGATGAGTAATGCTTACCACTGCAAACCTAGGAAGGAGGAAAAGGAAGATCAAGGCAGTGGTAGCTCACCAGTTTTCCCAGACTCCTCTGTAGGACTGTTCTTTGCCTATATGAATGGAGTATGGGATGTGGGACAGTTGAGCATTAGGTAGAATCAGGCTAAATAATGCTTGATGTCAAGTGCCAATGGTAAAGTTAAAATGGAGGCGCAGCTTGTTCATCTAGGGAAACGATGAGTACCAGTAGGTAATTATTTTCCTACCTGCAATTCTAGATTTGGTAAGGGACTGCAATCAATAAGCCCAAGGAGGGTCATTTTTAGACATTAATAATAACAAACCTGGGAATCTGAAGTTGTAGATGCAGCAGTGCTCATATACAAAAATGAACTAAAGACAGTAGAAAATAGTGATAGCTTACATCAACAGCATTATGAAAACTATGTGATCAATATATCAATATCAGTTATTGAGCTGTCAGTTACCTTTAGGAGAGCTAATAGTTCAGAAATAACAGGTGATGGGAAAACTGCAAACTTAATTCCAATACTTGTAAAGACTTCTAGGAAAGCAGCTGCAAATAGCATGCTTGAAGGCCTGTCTTAGGTTGTGGTGTTTAAATTAAAGATGTATTTGATGAAGTGAGGTTTTATGAATGTGTGAGTTAGAGCAGATTGAAAGATATGTGATGTCAGATATGTCACTGGCTTAGAGGGAGAAAGATGTACCAATGGACTGAGTGTAGTTGATTCACATCATTGGTAACCGTAGAATATTTAATGTAATTTATGTATTCCATTACTAAAATGGATTATTGACTAGTCAGTAAGTAGGAAGTAGAATTCTGAGTTTAAATAGTGTGTTCTTATGTAGAACAGGACCCGGTGTAAGTGCTGAATGCATAAGAAAAAACACTTCAGAAAAAAACCTTAAAAATATAGTAAAATTATTATGAAAACCCTTTTGAAATTATAGTCTCAGACCCCAGTATTTTCTTTTTCTTTAAATAGTCTACTTAAGATACTCTGAAAGGGTCTTGTTTTCAAGGTGTTCTAGATATGTTTTATCTCAAAAACAGTATCTTGTAAGGTAAAATAAAACCCTGCAATTTCCTTTAGATAATCCTGTCCAAGCTATTGAAGTAAAAAATAAAAATAAAATAAAAGAATGGTTAAGCCTTATTAACCTCTTACTGGGAGGAATAACTGCTATTTTTATAGCTTAAAAGAGGACTTTTCAGGGTTTTAATTTTTTTCTTCCAGACTAATTTCTTGCATTCGTTTTATGGCAGGGATCTTTTTCTTCTTCTGAAGTCAAGCTGTGCAGTTACCAAAGGTCTGGGGCAAACCAGCTTTAGTTGAAAAGAAAAAATCCAGATCAATATAAATGTAATATCTGTTTTGTCATCTCCAGTTGGATCTGAAAGACTTATGGTTGCTTCCAGTTCTATATTTAGAAAGATGCACGAAATGCATAAAGTTTAGGTCCTTATTTTAGGTACCTAGTCTTCGCAGCTCCCAATTACATCCAACAAAGTGATAAGAGTGATTTGCAGAAGGAACTTTCTGAGGTGGCCTCTGGAGGTGCCTGTTTCATTTTCTATCCCTTAATTGAACGAGGCAGCCGAGGGAGATGGTCCAACTAAACCAGCCATGCAAGATGCCTAAGGTTGAGGAACATGAGTGCACTGTGTAGATAACCTCTGGCTGCAGAGCAACTTGCTGAGCATGAATGTGATACCCATCCAAACCATGGTCGTCTTGGGCACTTGAGAAGGGATCACAGGCTTGTGGGTGGTGTGAATGCAATCAGAGACAGTCTGGCTGCTCAGAGCCAATAAATCAGGAGCAGTTCCGGACCAATGTGAAATGATTCTAGAGCCTTTCTGCATCCTTCTCTTTGATGTCTTAGGTGTAATGTGCTGTTGAACTAAATGGTTGTGGATGTTGAGGTATATATCTGCGAATATATAGAAATATATATGTGTGTATATAGATGCACGTGTGTGTACACATATATCTTCTCTCAGCTCTGTGCCTGATTGTTAGCTCTGCCTGATGAATTGCTTAATTTTTGCTTTCAGAATCACTGAAATGGAACGGTATGAACAGATATTCTGAAACTGTATGAGAACTGTATAGAAAATAATGATGTCCAAGTCAGACAATAAATATAGCAAGTTTGGGGAGAGCTGAAGTGTTTGAGGTGTTGTCTGAGGTGGTAATAGAAGACAGTGATTGTTTGATGAGTAATTATGGAGGTGGGAGGAAAGAGGGAAGCAATAAATCAGGTTGAGACTGGAATAGGTGTTTTATTATGTATGATTGTATGTGAACCAATGATTAAGACAAAGAAACTCTCTGGGCTTTCAGACTGTGCTTGTCAGCGTGGAATCTATTCATGTTACTCCACCGTTAACTGTAAATATTGTGGCTTTGTTCAGGTGCTGTGGATCTTCTGATAAATAGCTTCATAAATGCTCAAACTTAATGCTCTGATGTGTTATTAACGTGGCTATTGTACCTGTGCACTTTAATGTTTTAAGCTAAATAGTAAAAGAAAGGCCCAGCAGAAGTGCGGGGATCAGTAAAGCATAGGAATTGGTACTGTTGTATCCAATACAGTCTCTTCCCAACCATTCAATAGGATTTTTTGGGGTTTTGTGCTGAAAGAGTAAGTGCTTGCCTTGGAGCAGTTTGTAAAACAGAAGGATTTGTCACCCAGGTGCATTTCTTTTACTCTCATCACTGCATCACTGCTCACAAAAAGGAGAGATCTAATAGAAGACAGATCTGCCACAGAAGATTCAGACTGAACATTTTCAGAGTTTTCCTCAACTTTCAAATAGTTTAAAAACCACCAAACTAATATATAACTTGACTTGCACAGTGATGTGCATTTGAAAGGACCTCATCTGCACCCTTTGGAGCCTGTCCTTGGACTTCTGCTCACTCTGGGTTCAGCAATAATGTGCCTTGCAAAGGCAAGAGGTAGCTGTTGCTTTTAACTCTGAACAGTCAGCCCAGGTTCACCATGAGCCCATCGGCACAGAATGGCTTGCATTGCTGCTTTCCCTTATTGCACTGGTTTTAAGGAATAGGTAAATAAATATTTTCTCCTGATACTTTTCCGTAATGCTGAATTCACCCAAGTGAAATGGAGACTCAATATGGCAATTGCTGGGCTCCATCTGGCCTTGGTGTACCTACAGCAGCATCTGTCTGTAGCACAGAGCAGCCCCACATGCTCCAGAAGAAAGTAATACAGCCTGAAGTATAGATATTTTTCTAAATTTTTATTAATATTCACTGTTATAACTCTGGATATCCTTATCTACATAAGCAAAAAATCTCTCTGAATGTTTTGGCCACAGGGGCAGCCTGCAGCAGTAACCAGTGGTTGAAATGGCAAGTGTAGTAAAAAGTATTTCCTTTATCTTTACTTTTGAAATTTTTTTCCTTTTTTTACCCCTTCATTTTCTCAGGGCAAAAAACATTGTTATCATGTTCTGTGACGGGGAGCACACAAAGCTCCCTGTTCTCATTTTCCAGAATGCATGCTATTTTTGACTCGGATAGTCACCTCTTTTCTAAGATAAAAGATCTCCATATTTCAATTGGTCGTCTTATTAAACCTTTCTCAGTTATCCTCATTACCTGCTTCTCAATACCCTCAAGTCCAGCAGTTACCTTATTAAAAGCAATGCTGTGGTCTGTCTTCTAGGTCATAGAATTGTAGAATCATTTAGGTTGGAAAAGACTTTAAGATCGTCAAACCCTACCATCAACCTAACACTGCCAAGTCCACCACTAAACCACGTCCCTAAGTGCCGCATCTACACTTTTTTTAAATACCTCCAGGGATTGCAACTCCACCACTTCCCTGGGCAGCCTGTTTCAATGCTTTGTAACCCTTTCAGTGAAGAAATTTTTCCTAATATCCAATCTAAACCTCCTCTGGTGCAACTTGAGGCCATTTCCTCTTGTTCTGTCGCTTGTTACTTGGGAGAAGAGACCGACCCCCACCTCGCTCCAACCTCCTTTCAGGTAGTTGTACAGAGCGAGAAGGTCTCCCCTCAGCCTCCTTTTCTCCAGACTAAACCACCCCAGTTCCCTCAGCCACTCCTCATGAGACTCGTGCTCCAGATCCCTCACCAGCTTCGTTGCCCTTCTCTGGACATGCTCCAGCACCTCAATGTCTTTTTTTGTAGTGAGGAGCCAAAAACTGCACACAGCACTCGAGGTAGGATGATCACTGCTAGCCTGGTCCTGCTGGCCACACTGTTCCTTGTACAGGCCAGGATGCTGTTGGCCACCTTGCCTGTACACTGCTGGCTCACACTTAGCCATCTGTTGACCAACACCCCCAGGTCCTTTTCTGCCAGGCAACTTTCCAGCAACTCCTCCCCAAGCCTGTAGTGTAGTGTGGGGTTGTTGTGACCCAAGTGCAGGACCCAGCTCTTGGTCTTGTTGAGCCTCATACTGTTGGCCTCGACCCATCAGTTCAACCTGTCCAGATCCCTCTGTAGAGCCTTTCTGCCCTCCAGCAGATCAACACCCCCACCCAACTTGGTGTCATCTGTGAACTTACTGAGGATGCAGTCGATCCCCTTATCCAGATCATTGATAAAGATATTGAACAGAACTGGATAAAGATATTAAAGAGAATTGGATGAGACAAGCCACTGGTTTATAGGTTCTTTCCTCAATAGTACTCCATCTTGTTCCTCCTGCAGCTCAATATGACGTTTTTCTTTGATCAGATCTTCATGTTATATAAAAGTGTTGGCTAAGGATCCCTAAAAATAATCCGTATCTCCTACCTGAAATGATATAGAGAATTTAAAACTTGACAAGGTTATGGATTTTCTTCTTCTCTGCTTTACTTCACATTCTGACAACATAATATTTCACTTTGCATTTCTCCACTCTTTTCTTTTTTTTTT